>OY735198.1:77042940-77090440 GCA_963457665.1 Thysanoteuthis rhombus
AAGTATTGTATAGTTAGTGTTAGGAACTTCATAAAACTGAGAATTATAGCATTAAGTATGAAAAGGAAAAAAAGTCTGGGACATGAGACTATTTTATTTATGGTTTGGGGAAAAGAACGCAACCCTACTAATGACTGAATGTAGGATTGTTTTTCTCTCTTCAAAGATCAAAAAGATTTAAACAAACAAAGTTACTGCACATTGAAGAAAATATAGTCATAATATTCGAATGACCAAGTATAATTAAATATGGTTTCGGATGGAAACTGTGAAATTAAAAATCGGCTCCTTTTGTCAAGCATACAAAATGTAAATAATTTTTTTTTCTTAGATTTCTAACGATACCTACGAAACTAAAAAAAAAAAACACTCAGCAAGTTCATACTCCAGCCAACAGCAACGTCAAGGAATATCATTGTGCATGGATCTGCCTGTAAGTTCAAACACTTCTTTTGTTACTTATTGTCTACTCAACCACACGATTTCATCGAAATCCATTGAGAATATTCAAAGATATGGTGTGGGTAGTCATGAGTGCATACGCGAAAACGAAAAGATATTTTTGATCTAGAAAAAATCCTGGATCAGCCTCAAAATTTGATCGAGCCTTCCTTACAAGAATTGGCCACGTTTCCACAAAATTACATTAAAATCTATTTAATGCTTTTGTATTCATTTTGTGGACGGACAGACAGACGGAAAGATAAACAGAAAGACACGTCGGTGGAAGTAAAGATATGATCTGAGAAGATTATCGTCTTGATTGCATTAGGATTATTTTCCTCAGCCCGTCTGATTCACACGATGGAGGATCTGGGTTCGATTCCCAGTATGAGCAGGGAGGGTGGAAAACTCTTCATTTGAACAAAGTTCCCTGTGATTAGGATGTTATAAATTGGGAATGGTGTCCCTCCCTCCCCTATTATAAAGGACAGTAGTGGACCAAAGGAAAGCCTCCAGGTCGCCTTCGATCGATTTGTATGCAAACATGCGTTAGAATTTGGAAACGAAGGAAATCATAAGTAAAGATTTATTGTCTATATTAAGGTTCGAAGTACGTTGCCTGTCTTGGTATTTACTAAATGTAACTTTGTACGACACTAGCCAAAATTCTGTAATGGCAATTGCGTTAAACATTCGTTTCATGCGGTGAGGTACTTCTTATCAGCCTGCATCGTCAGAAGATCAACAATCAAAATCCCATTTTTTTTTTTACCTGGAATACCAATCATGGGCACCTGGAAGAAATAACTACGAGGGACATCTCTCCTCCACAAAACCTTTCTTTACTAATCGTTCCAAGGGGCAACTAAAGATGACTAATGGAGTCTCAATCAAGTGTAGAGTGTGGCTCCAAAACGAGGTAAGTGCCAGTAAGAATAATAATTCGTTTGATCAAATTAAAAATCAAATTCTGGATTTGAATTTTGAAAAAAAATCTTCAACAACCCTTTTATACACAGTCTCTCTATAAGACCTTAATAGGGTGAAAAGTTCAAATGAACAATTTGATTTTTAATTCAATTGAACTCATCTATAGTAGCAAAAATTGATAATGAAAAAAATATTTGATGGGTAAGATAAATGCTTTTTTTCCTCCATTAGCCAAGGGCAATAATAACAGAGATATGAAACGTGTGTCATTGGTGACACGCAGTAGATTTTTAGTTGACGCTTCATGGAATTACAAGTTGTTGTTTATTAAACTCTGATATTTGTAAATATATTAGGAAAGTAGGTCACTTATCTACAAGCATTTCCCTAAAACTAAAATATATGTATATCTGTAAGTGATACTCCGAAAACACCAGCCTACGGACATGTTGATTCAACTACCTACCTACCAACCTACCTACTCCCTACGTATATATATATATATATATATATATATATATATATATATATATATATATATATATATATATATATATATATATATATATATATATATAAACATATATAAACAAAAATGAAATACGGAACGCATGAAGGGTAAGATAGGTGCAGAGTGGAGTAATGGATAACAAGGAGGACGCAATAAGCAAGGCGTGTTCAAATTCTAGTTGTTTATATTTTATTATTCCTTTGGGAGAGGCATAAAGCCACCTTCCCCTGCATTGTGTCCCATCACCGAATATTCTGACATCATTCCTCGTCACTAGCATGGTTGACAGAGAAGAAATTTTGTGAGTGAATACTTGAGCAAACTGTTTTTTCACAACAATCCTACACAGACCAACAGTTAAAACTGTTACCCTACCTGTCAACCTTGACATGGCCTAAATAGATGGCTAAGCTATTTTTGGCCAAGCTTTTTTATGGAATTTAGCTTGACCATTTTAAACTAATATACCTCGTGCTCTTTCCTCTAAGCTTAATTTATGCTGTCTGACAGAATAAAAAAAAACATGCCTGGTTGCAGCAGGATCACAATCAATTCCTACTCCTACGACTGAAGATGGTTACTGCTACTTTTTTATCGTACGTATGATAAATATAAAAAATATGAAAATGTATATTTAAAAAAAAATAAAAATGTATTTATGGATTACAGACTGAAATAAGGTCTTTTGTAAGATGAATTTTGTTTGTATGTAAGGCTTGTCCGTTCAGCTCAGTCGGTAAGTCAGCAATCTACCAATTAGGTAGTCAATTCAATTCCATAATTTATGTTGGTTTTTATAGATGTATTTGTTAGAATAGAATAATCCTTGTTCATTTATAACATCAATTATGGTATTTATATATATGTGTGTGTGTGTGACTTCTCAATTGAGCTTCGTCGATGAGAGACACTCCTATCAATAAGTTGGTCGTGATTTCAAGTCACAGAAGTTGAGTGAGAATTTTCAATCCCTTAAATTTAGTGAGAATTGTTTAGCAGGAATCATTATTCATTAAGACGGCCTATTAACCAGAGGAATTACAGAATGTCTCTTTTGTATGATTTTTTTAAGTGTTAGATGCGCAGGATATTCATAGTTTCTCTCCAGAGTCATTGCATTCGAAGTGTTGAATGGATTCTGGATTTTTTTAAAACAAAATTAAAGACAACAACTCGTCATCGCAGTCCACAAATGAACAACTGTAGCGTCACAATTTGAATAGATATGGTCAGAAGAAATTCCTTTCATGACATCAATGGCATTTTCCATTGAAGGTAATTTATAATCGTGTAAAAAATACCCTCCAAATTCTCTTAAATTTATCAATCATTTTCACTATATACATGTAGATTATGGAGAATCTAGATTTTCAGATAAACTCGTTTGAATAGGCCCCTCTAAGGTCTGAAAGTTTGTTTTTTTAATCAAAGAATAAAAAAATACACTCTCAGAATATGTCTAATAGGGCACTGATGCCAATTTTCAAGTCTTTAGACAAAATACTATGGCCAAAAGCACTGGAACACGCAAACACATAATCACATAATCACACACACACACACACACACACACATATATATATATATATATACGAACGCACATACGAAAAAAAAAGGATAGATCCCTACGCAAGCTTTGGTGGCTACGATTGTTCGACAGACATTGATAAGAGCAAACTGAAATGGAAGAACGATACGAGTACGAATGTCGTCGAAATTTTGGCCGTTAGGCAGAGGGAAGTGGTGTGCCGTTCTTATCGCTTGCAATTCGACCAAATTTTCGCTTGGATTAAAACCTAACTTTTAACGCTGGAAAAAGCAATTAACCTTTTTGATAAGAATCATTCTTTGCTAGAAAAGGAAAAAAAATGGTTATAAAAATGTTCTGGTCTCAAAATTTAGTTCTTGACGTCAGATACTGTTACTTGAAAAAAAAAACTGGTTTCTGTATAAATCTGTCGCGAAGTATTTGCTGGTAAAAGCTAAATGTTTAAATTTCAAGACATGAGTATTCAAAGTTTCAAAAGCCGAAATGGATCCAAAGATTTTAGTTGACTTAGTATGGTGGCTCCTAGGAGAGCTCACTGTCACGTGCTCTTCATGGAGTAGCGTGCTTGAGAGAGGACCGGGTGCATAGTCCGATTCTTGCTCGGCATAATATCCTATTAATTGGAAGCAGAGCATAGGCTGAGACAGGCACAAAAGAATCTTTTTGCTGCACACGGCACCTGTTATTCATAGAGAGGCTGTTACCCATTCGGTAATGACTATATTCGACGTCTCTTAATTTCGATGATCTTACGAGAACCATCGTGCCCAACGCAACTTGACCGAAGCAACACTACTGTCCAGTTAGGTTAGCTGATTCAAAAATTCATCATCATATCACATATGATTTGCTTATTGTAAGTTTACAGAAGCAGTACTGATTGCCGAGAGAAAACTTGGTGGAAATCAAGGTTAGATAGAGTGCAAAAGTATCTAATACATTTCAAATAATTTATTTTACCTTTAAATTGACTAAATCCGGACTGGAGTTCAAAAATACAGGAAATGTTGAAACAACATTGAACAGTGTGAAGTTATGTGCAGAAATCAGAGATAATTGGTCAAAATTTGAAAGTGTATAAGAATATCGAAATAATTTTCTTTCAAGCGTATCGGATACCTTTCGCTTTCTATCTTGTTTTTATGGCCTAGAAATTATTATCAAATTAGCTTTTTACGTAGCCCGTTTGATATAGGGTATGAAACTAAGAGACATATTTGCAAATTGAGAACCATGCAACGTGCACATGAAAGAATTATGCTGGGCCTCACATGAAGAAACCACAAGACAATACAGTACATTCGGAAGAAGACGGGAGTCAGGGACATCATAGAATACATTAAAAAGCTCAAATGGCAGTGAGCTGGTCATGTTGCAAGAATAGCAGACAACCGATGGACATCGCAACTAATGACATGGATCCAAAGAGATCACATGCACAACCGAAGCCGGCTGAGGATTAGATGGAGAGACAAGCTAGACAAATCCAGAAATAACTTGCTCCGTGATGCCCACGATGGAGAAGTGTGGCGAATCCTGGGGAAGGTCTATGTCGAACGATGGACGTTGAAAGACTGATGATGATGATAAAAATAACTTCTTTTCATTCATTCTAATGATTATACATAGAGTGATAGAAAATTCTGGCGTTTGGAGAAGAAGGGGAAAAATAATCTCGTTTGCATTTTTATCGGTGAATGAATTTGAACTTGGTCTACATAGATCAGGTTTGCATGTTTGTTATTTCTGCTGCCTAGATCTTAACACAAGACCACCATTACCTCACTTTGCTTTGGTTATCTTCTACTTTCACAAATGGTGTTATATATTTCTTTCAGAAAACTCAAATGACAATAGGCTGGTCAAGTAGCAAGGATGTCAGACAGCTGCTGGACAACGTTGATCCACAGAGATCATATGCGAAACTTTGACGGACAAAAAAATGAGACAGCGTGACGAACTAGACAATTTCAGAAATCCTGGGGAAGGCATATGTCCAACGACTGACACTAAATGGCTGCAGTTGATGCTGTTGATGGAATCTTCTAAGAGCCCAATGATAGTCTAGTCTGATTTTGAAAGTTTAGAATGTATTGACCAGTAGCCTAGAGACTGTTTCATGGGTTTACCACACGGTGTGCAAAGGAATACTCAGACTTATTGATTTATTGGTTTCTTTATAGTTTGAATACATGAACTCGTTTCGTGCTTTCGCTTTCCTTAACAATGGGATTGTCTATGTCGTGTAATCTGTGGTTATATTTACATGCCTCTATCTTGTCACTCCTGTCCAACCTGCACTGCATACATAGTATTTTTAGTTTTGCAAGTCTCTAATCATAAAATGCACAAAGAATCACTATCCGGAAACTTGTATGGTCTTCTTACCATTCCTAGTAAGCTGTCGGCTTTGTTAATCCAGGTTCCTATGTGTTTACAAAACTCGAATTTACAATCATGTATACCTTGGTCTTTTTCTAAATGGGACATTTCCAGAGGTACCCAATCAATTCTGTTGGGAAGTCTCATACTGTTGCTGCTCATTGGATTTATGATGACAAGATGAAGTACTTGGCACTTTTCGGTGCTAAAATGTCAATTTTACAAGGTTGTCAAGATCTTTCTACAGTCTGTTCCTTCTAATGATAAATAATGAGTAGGAAGTTCATTCCGCCTTGAAAACCGGCACTAAAAATCCTGATTTTTTACCTTGACCAGAATGGCAATCAACGATGCTAGTATGCATGCATAAGGAAAATACTACTCGATCCTGATATGTTAATTGTGTTGAACTTGATGTTTGTACATTCTTAAAACAGGAACATCATTGATTTTCAGGCAAATGGTAATTACGTGTGACATTTGAAATTAACGCGGCTTTCAGACAACCAGAACTTCCAAGTCTCTCGCATTCCGCGTCAGACACACGCATTTCGATACATTATCACGCTCGGACACGTGGAAGGAACGTTTTGCACATTTTATGATAAGTGTTTGAATTATTTAGATTTCTTAAATTAGCCTTCTGCTAAATGTTAGGGAATCCTTCGAAGTATCTTTGAATCCGTGCGTATTTTCTTTAATTGTCTGGGCCAAGTGATATATTAACTGTGTAACAACTGTAGAGCATTTCAAGTAAGAGTTTCAATATAATATAACACAATTTATATATAATAAATATATATGTGTGTATATAGATATATATATATATATTTCTCAACGGAGTCAGTGGTCAGAACTCAAACTTTTCTATAAGCCAGGATTTCGAATGCCATATTCAACAACAAGCAATCCAACTAGATTTGGCGGAATACAGTCTTTCCAACCATAACTTTCTTTATTCGGTTTCGTGCCCGACTAAGACTAAGCTAAGATGTACAAATACGTAACTATCTATTTATATCAGCTGAGAACTCTAAATGAACATTCACACGCTCACGTAGGGTGGAAGAGATGGAAGAAAAAAAGATGCAAAAGAAACGAAAACAACACACATAGCCATATTCAGACGAAGAAGTGAGTTCATGTCAGTATGAATTTGTAAAATGGATTCTCTATTAATTCATCGCCTATTTTCTCGGTTGAGTCAGCTGCCGGAAAAGAAAGGTGTCTTTATGATTCCTTTGGGAATAAAATCATATCTTAAAATCAACTTCTTCAATTTTTGTCTACATGACCTTTGAGGCCAATTCCAAATAAAGAAGAAAGTGAAAGAATATGTTGACCTCTGGAAGCATTCGCCTGGGCGTAAACAGGAATTGATGGGAATTGGACTGTCCATATAAAGGATATATATATATATATGTGTGTGTGTGTGTGTGTGTGTGTGTGTGTGTGTGTGTCCGAGTAAGTGCGTGCATGTGAGTTGTTCAGTATCCGGGTTATATTAAAAATTATCTAAGCATACATGCACACACACATATATATATACAAGCACACACACACACACACACATATATGCACGCACACACACATATATATGCACACACACACACACACACATATATATATGTATATATGCACACACACACACATATATACATATATGAAAAGTGTCTGCAGCAGTGCTCCCCAACCCACAAAAAGCCTTTATTAGATGATAACCTTAGAGTCAGTCGTGGTTTCGGGGCTGAAGTATCATTACCCGTATCTCAAGACATTGCCCGTATCTACATACTACCAGACTTTGTCTGTTAGAAGACTCCACGGCGTGGCCCAAGATTTCAATCCTTGCCACACATCTGATCAGATGCAATCTCTGTGTGGTTCTTGGAGTCATTCATCCCTTGTAGCCTCAGATATAGGTTAAAGTAGCTGAGAAACTACGACATCAAACATCAAAGGGAAACACATATCGTCAGTCCTTTCCTCAGAACTTTCGCTTATTGAACCATCAGATGGTGTTTTCAAAAGGAACTGTTAGCTCCAAAATGTGAACTAGTTCCTAATTAACCAACAGAGTGATAAAATCTTGACGCTTATCGGTTATAGTGGAATAGTGACAAATTTGAAATAAGATAATAGGCATGTGCACAATTTTATCCTTTTCTGATTGTCTGCTGATATAAATTAATATACATAATGGACTTGCCATAATCTGATACATTCATGTCTAAGAGATGATACAGAATAGGGAAAAATGTATACTTCCAATTGGGGTGATCTCATTGGTTAACTTACCTTCTTATTATGACTCAACACTGAAGATTACGTCATTGTAACTGTTGAGACTTCATGTCTGATCACCCATTAAAACAGCTTGAGTTGAGCTAAGACCTGGAAAGAAATAAAATTACGATAGTTGAATTATTAAAGATAAATTACCAAATGAAATAGCATTAGGCTCCTTAGTGTTGATCCATACATATCCCTTTCATTTTTTACAGGTATATGCTAGTTCGAAATAAGATGCATAGATTCCCTTGGTCGGTCGATTTTTCTTTAGCCTCTTTTGTTACCCCAGCTATAAAATGATTCAGGCATATTGCATTCATAACAGAACTGAATGAATAATGATAGAAAAATGCTGCTTCAGGAATCGAATCCATGACCTGCAGCAGCCCCATCTTCTCTAATTGTTTGTTCTATTTACGTTGTCTAAGTCGAATGATGCATCAACCCTGACGGGAAATCATTTCAAATGAGTTTCTATGTAATATAACGCAATTTATAATTCATTCCGTCGGACCAAATATGTCCATTTCTTAACACACACACGCACACACACACTTATATATATATATACATACATATATATATATATATACATATATATATGTGTGTGTGTAAATTACAAGGACATATACCAGGTGATTGTGAACATTTCGTGTCTCTTGCACTCATCATCAACCGGCTATATGTCTTTTCCCACGGATTATGAAAATAAACACCCAATTTACATTTGATGAACATATTTTTCAGTTATCCAATCTAATTGGATCATTGAATATTACGTTATGACTTTGTTTTTCTAATATAACAAGATCAAGAAAAGCGAGAACAATCTTCATTAAAATATGGGTTTAAACCGATATGCAAATCCACATTCTCCTAGTATATTTGTAACTCACAACCAACTAATCGTCGGGAAGCTGTTTCACTAATTGAGCTAAATTAACTAGTCTCAGATATAATCCTAGATTTAATATCTATAGATAGTCTTTCCTTCTAATAAATAAATACATTTATACGAAAATAATACGTTTGTATAATTCTCTGTGTTATATATTGCAATACAAAAGTTGCAGTAATCGTCTCCCATCGGAATAGAAATTGAAGTGTAGTTTGACCCTACCAGGCTTGACTTTTTTTAAATCGTGATCGAGTGTTGTGATTTTTCAGCAAAAAATATTGATTCCGTTTAGTTTGCAACTAGGAAGATAACGGGACAGGAATGCGACAATTATTCTCTCCACAATGCTGGTTGTCTTTTCTCTGAGATTCCCCGTCCCCTGTACCCCAAGGGGCGGGTGACAAATACGCGTGTCTCCAATCAAGCCTATGCTCTAACTGATCTGAAAGATCTTACTATTTCAAAATTCAAATCCAAAACCCGGGCTCTTTTTAACCAATTAAAGACTCCTTAGCAACTGCACCTTGCCAATCAAGCCCCATGTCAATCAATCGCCTGTATGATCAACTCCCCAAGGGTTTGGCCACATTACAAACCCCACATAGAATGTTCTCCTTAAAAAGAAAAGGCCTCCTATTATTACCAAAGCTTAACTTATATAGGACGCATTACTGAGGATTAGGATTCCTATGTCAAATTTTTTTTTCTACTCCAAAGTCTCTTATTTAACCCAAATACGAAATCATATGATTCTATATGATATAAAGGTGGTAATGAAATCCGTTGATTTTTATCTTGTCTCTCTCTCTCTCTTTCTCTATCTCTAAAACAAACACACACACACATATATTACGTTGTCTAGGCCAAATCATACATTCACCGTGTATTGATGGTAGATCATTTCATGAAAGACTTTAAATATAATATAGCGCAATTAATAATCATTTTATCGGATCGTATATCCATATTTTTGATAGCGTAAATACACCAAGAATGAACGAAAATGAAACTTCAAAGTTGAAAGTTATTTGAGCCTTTGAATTACCGGTGACTGTTTAGTCCAATGCCTGAGTTAAAGCGACTACCCTGTAGGTCACAGGTTCGATTCCTGTAACTTTCACATTTCCTTTAATAGTTTATTCAATTTGAGTTGTTTAGGAGCTTCAATATAGTATAACGCAATCTATAATCATTCTATCGGGTCATATATCCATTTCTTAATAACGTAATTGTTACGTTGGAATATATATATATATATATATATATATATATATACATATATATATATACATATATATATATATATATATATATATATATATATATATATATATATATATATAAGGGAGTTGCAAATGAAAGATTCCAGCGAGAATCAGTCATCAAATCTAGTTTTGAAAAAAGCTTTGGGAGCTTTTGCACACACTTAACACCCACACATATATGTATATTTATTATTTTACTTTATTCATTTTACATTCATTTTCATCGGAATTTCGTTCCTTCTCAATGCTCTTAAATCAGTGGTGAATCACTTAAATCGGACAATAATCAGTAAAATATTTCAGATCAAAATTCAGCTAATAACTATGTGTCAGGCTATTGAACTGCCTTATACATATGAGTATCTGATGACTTATCGTCGATTACTAAACTGAATCATCAAAGGCATTTCCTGGGACAATAGGGATCTACTTGTTTTGGTGGTGCCCATCTCCTCCTCTCCGGCTAATATGGTACCAGTGGGTTTGGTTCATGATCCCGAATTTCACAAATACGGTTATCCCAAACATCGTCTGGCCGAATTTTTCGCTTGAAAAACAAATGAGGACAATTTGAGTAACTGAACTGGTCTCTCTTTGATACTTTATCATTTAGAAAAACACCAGTTAACTTTTTTTTTCTAAAACTAGTGCGATGTTGGTATGTTTCCTATTTAAGAAAAAAACATTTACTGTAAATGTAGTATTTATCTACGATAAGGTTTAGTATCTGCAATATATATCGCTTACCCCATTTATAATTTTTTTTTTATATACGATGGTATGTGTACGATTTATGAAAACGTTCGTGATAATCATGTTCAAGAAAGTGTAATTTCTGATTTCATCGATTGGGAGAAGTAGAATCGTGATTTTCTTAAGGGAAATACATAGTTGAACAGAAACTACCTCAAATGGAATTAGAACTTGATTTTTATGTGTTTAATCGTTAGGCCATACACACATCTCCATATGAACATACACACAAACACACACACACACACACGTATATATATATATATATATATATATATATATATATATATATATATATATATATATATATATACATATATATACGTGTGTGTGTGTGTGTGTGTGTGATAATTTTTGAGATTATTTATTTGAAAAGGGTGCCCACTGTCCATTCTCCAAGGGATATATTTCGAGGTTGGGGCAAGCGGATAAATTCCGTCAGAGGTACGAAAAGATACATCGAAATATTGGTTGTCAGGTAAGGAACTAGAGAGTGTTTGAACTATGACTTGCTCTAAGCTGTCACTGTTCAAATTGACCCCATGATACCCGACTATAAAGTTCCAACTTTAAACCGACTTGCCCTCGGTGAGAAGGCCTGATCGCCTTTTACACCCCCAACTGACGCCCATGATATATATATATATATATATATATATATATATATATATATATATATATAATTTCATTTCTGCTTTTTCTCTTCATTTTCATGCTCGGCCATTGCGAGAAGTAAAGAATCTTGGCCGCTGAATGTTGTGCATTGTCTGTGTGATGATGTCATGTTCCCCAGTTTAGATAACTCCTTATCTTTCCCCGCCGTTAAACTGCGCCAACCCACACCACTGTCGCCATCAGCACATCAATAGTACAGAGGAAAAAAAACTGCCCATCTCTTCCCACCCTCTTTAGTCACGGCTCCCTCTGGCCGTTACGGGCAACTAATAAACAAAGATAGTGTTTGTTACTCGCGATAATTCTCAAGGAATTTCCGGGCCAGAGAAAGGCCTGTTTCCTTGTGACAGAATAACCATTCACAAGAAGTCGAAAAAAAAAAGAGAAAAAAAAGAAGAGAGGTATTTTTGAGAAGGGCAGGCAATAGTGGGTGGAGTTTATAGAAAGGAAATGGGATCAGCGACTTGAGATAGATAGCGGGTCAGAGGGGAGGGAAATTGATAAGGGCAGCTTGAATGAGAGGGGAGCCGTCCAGTGAATTTATTAATGTGTTAGCGTGAGGGAACATTTTCACTGTTCAACAAAGACCTTTCTACACTGTTCTGCACAAGTTAATCCTCGACATTAGTGTTTTTTTCTCTCCCGTTTCATCATAGTAAGGGCAAAGCTCCCTCGGTTCTGAAAGAAGTGCCATCTTTTCTATTTCTTTTCTATAGGAGCCAGTGTCGAAAGTTTTAGTTCTAATCGTGGTTGCTTAGACATTTAATCAAGTTCTTTGTGTCACTCACATACATATTAAAGGCACGGATTTCGTTGAAACACGTTTGATTTTCGAATTTTCTACAAATCTGCAGGCATGATCCTCATGTCAAACTAGTCACCCCTTACATCTCATCAATGGTTTGACGGCAATTTCTATTGATTATTTTGGTGAACTTTTGCGATATTTTATCAATTTCGGCTTGTCGGATGTTGACCTGATCGTGGACTATCTTTAAGTGACAACGTTTGCCTGCAATTCTCTGAAGCTTCTTCTTTAAAGTCTTACGAAGAATAAGAACAGTTTCTACACAGTACGACATTTTAGTTCGACCTCTGAGCCAACCGAAAAAAAGGTCTCCATTCATACAGCCTCTATATCTAGGCCACCAGCAAAACTACACACGCTTACGCGACACACAAACGCACATAAACAAACACTCACACTAAGACAACTATATCATTTGAAAGTGAAAGAAAAAAGTCACTTTTTGTAATTTTGAGGAGACTCTTGATCAATCTAAGACTATTTCGAACAACTGAACTCATTTTTTTGGCTGTTTTTGTTGTTACCAAAATTTCTTAGCCGATTAATTTTAAAGCTTTCATTAGTTATAAAATCTGTAAGAGTCCCACCGACTTTCTGGGCAACAGCCTACTTATTAGTAGCAGTTGCAATATTCATTGAAAAAAGATATGTATTGGCTATTTTTCCAATCTTCTAGCACATATCTCTCCTCGTTACAACATAAGACTTGTCAGTATAATCTAAATTTAATGTTATTTGCAACACGTTATTTGCAAGAATTTCCATTCTACGATAAATTCAATATCGCAATCAGCCAAGAATAACAAATCCATAAGGCCTTTTGCTGATTAGCAAAAGAGGAGTAAAAATTGACACGTGAACGATTTCATATAAATCGTTAGAAACAGTCGACTAAAACAGTCAATGTAGCTTACTTCAGTTTACAACAGCCCCACTGGCTATGTATGCATGTATCACGAGTAAAAGCTGATGAATTTTAGCGTGGGACTGAAAATTTGATCATTTATTCCCTTCTATTCCGAGAAAAAACTTCTTTTTAATGGAGGGACCTTTCGCAGTGTAAGCTAATGTTAAATTGATGCAGCAGTTTGTTCCCGCTTGTTTTCAGAAAATTTAGACTTTTTTTTTAAAGATTGCTGCCCAAAGGGGAAAAAAAAGCAACTTAATTATTGGTCACCTCTTTCCCCAAGATTTTGATTGATCATCAACACTGCAAGCTGCTAAAAGACAAATGTAAATCTTCCCCACTTAGGAGTTTGGTGCAACGCAAATTTCTCAGCCCAATATGACTTCGTGGTTGACAAAGTTGAGCTCACTAAATATCAATATCTGCTTTCGATCAGGGATAATTTTGACAGATGATTCTGATGAATTTTATCCAGCCTCGTAACACAGAATCAGAGCACTGTAATCGAGGTGAAGGTTTCCCCCGTAATCCTTGATTGGAACGTTCTTCTGAAAGTAATGACGTAAAGTGAAGGAACGATTTCTATTAATTCATATGCCAAAAACGTTTGAGTGTTTCAAGATACCAAAATAACCTTACTTGAAATTTTAGTTGCGTATGCTTAGGTGCAATGACAGCGGAAAAGTGTGAGTTTAATTTTGAAAGGAAACGTAAGTATAGGGGTAGTTCGTCGGATGTTTTGAGTGCTTACAGAGAACCGTATTATAGAAACATACGTGGGGTAACGCAGTGAAGCATACTGTCGTATTTCAAGCCTTCCACATCAGCTACAGCTGACGGTGAACCGCGACCTTCATCGTCCAGATGGGCAGACAAAGATTATTTCAGGAGGTCTGAAAATGCTCACAGGTTTTTCCTGTTTGAATTAAATGATAATTGCTTCTTTGCTTAACGCCATTTCGAATGATAATAGAGTAATCAGTACTGACGTAGGTCCTTCACAAATTCCAAGTGCCGTAAGGCAAATTTTCGAATTATGGAGCATTGAAACCTTCAAAGCAATCGTCTCTCATGAAATATATAGTTTTATTTTGACTTAACAAATTCCTTGTTTCTTGTGCTACTTTTTTTAAATGGACATTCATTGCATCATTTCGTTTTTTCAAGAGGCTCTGTTAGTTGGTCCCAATATATTATCTCAGCTGTTTTGATTCAGATTTACTTGAAACTTGGTAAAAGTATGCCCCTAGATAAGATGCTTCTCACCTGGAAGAAACATCTCACTCAGGGGCAAGTGATCCAGCAGTATTTGCATTTGAAACTTTATGTCTTAGAATCGATTCTTCCAGTTGTTTCAAGTGAAACTCACTCGAAACTTGATAGAAAAGGGTACTTTGAAAAGGTGATTCTTACTAAAAGTCATCTTATACACAACGTCACATGGAATTAATTCATAATGGTGCCTTATTGAACTTTCGGTTTTTTGTTTTTGTCTTGCTGTCTGTCCTCTAGTTGAATTACCTAGGCATGCGGGCATATATATTTGAGAGGGTGTCCTCCATTCGTATAATGAACCGATTTCAAAAGCATTTGGGACAGGGCCAGCCGTATGTATCGACAAGACGGTCAATCTCCCAAGTAACCAAGTTCTAGGAGTGTCTGAGACAGTATGACTTTCCTGATACAAATGGAGAATGACGAAACGAATGAATTAACCAGATTAAAAACAGCTGAAATAAGAAAATTCAGAAAAGTCAGATTTTTCAGGAATATCTAATAGATATTTCTGGGGCACTGAAGTTCATCTTGCCCGTGGTATCAGGAATCCACGGTCCAGATTAAGTATTGCAATAATATGGTTAGTATGAGACGCTGTGGGCTAACAAAAGACTCGTGAATGTCATGCCATGTCCAACTGGGTATAGAAGCCTCGCTTTCATTCCAACGGTCTGTATTGGAAAGACGCTCTCGAACACAATCTTCCCCTTTATGAAACCACATCAGTCTTTATTCTGGAATCTACTGTGAAACCTTCCAGGGGTCGGTATTCTTTGTTTTACCAAGATGAATCGACACTGAGAAATAATTTAGGGAGTGGGCAAAGGGGGTTGTTTGTTACGTAGTACAGTTATTGGAGTGTATCCCATGAATTATCTCTCCACGTTAGTTTTTTCAAATATATATCTTGATCTAGTGCGGGTGGGTGGAGACTGTTTCATTATTTTAGAGAATTTGGGATTTGTTTTAGAAGTTAGAAACTAAAACATAACAATATGTCTAGAACACAGGAAAAAGGAAATCTATGTATTTTAGAAAAACAAACTGTTTCATAATACTTTTAGAGAGATGTTTATTCCTTTAAGTAAATTAAGTATAATAAATCATTATTATTTATTTTTGCTTCTCTTTACCTTCATTTTAATTGCTGTTGCTTTTTATTACAACTAAACTCAAATAGGGTACTCTTCAGCAGTGAGTAAATGAATTATCAGATCAGAATAAAGGGTAACTTCAAAGACACAGCAATCAAAATCCAAAACGTAAAGCCGAAGAAAGTAGACAACTACGTCTACCTAGGACAACAAATCTCCACAAAATCTCCCTCCAAAAAGAAGGAATGAAGCAACGAATCACATTAGGTTGACAAGCATTAGAACTCACAACATGGATCCCCAGAGATCATACTTGAAATTGTGGCCGAGAGAAAGGAAAATTGCATGGCAAACGAGTAAAATTCAGAAAGTACTAGCTCCGCGATGGGGAGGTCTTGGGAAAGGAGAATGTCCAATGACGGACGCTAAAAGGCCGCTGCTGATGACGATAATAGAACTCACGGCCGTCTATTCTGCAGGAAAGTTCGCTTTATACGTGACCATTTCTACTACTAAACCACTGGATCTTATGGGCTAGTATCACTCCAAATCAAATCTTTAAATTCACCCCCAATCAATAATCTCTTCAAAATAGGTTATTTGCAAATATAAAAGATAATTCTAAATAAAACATCTAAAACAAATAAAGATATAAAGTCAAGAGCTCACAGAATCTGAATTTGTTTTATATATTTCAATAGTTAAGGGAAAGAATAACGATTAAAAGAAACGTAAACTCTCGATATTTTTAGGTCATTCAATGAAGCAAGAATTTCTTGGTCAATTTGTTATCTCTAATTTAGTCAAGTTTTCTTTGGTTTACACGACGTCATGGAGAGTTCAGGGATTCGTCAACAGTGCATTGTATGTGGACTGAATGCATTATTTGAGAATCAAACTCAGTAACAATTGCTTGTGAAACAAGCATACTAATCATCACTCTTCTACGCCTTTTTAGCTTCTAATTGAAAAAGTTGAACTTTAATTTTAAGTTTTGCTTATTCTAACGGAAAGCTACAATCGTGGAGAACTCAGTGAGAATCAAACTTACTTACAATTGCTTGTGAAACGAACAAGCTAATCATCCTGCACTACACATTTTAGCTTCCAATTTAAATAGTTGAATTCCAAATAAAAAAGATTGAGTAAACATTTTTAACAAGAAATAATGAATTTATAAGTGTTAAGGGATACAGTATTGGTTCACACACATAAACTAACGAGCAATGTATTACAGAGATAGATTATCAGAAACTAAAACTAGTTCACGCATAGTTCCCCGTTCGGAGATCTTGTGCCAAGGTTGAAGCAAAATGATTTTGTCGATGATCGTATGTTTTCGTTGACGGCAGTTGAGTAATTGTAGTCAATGTTTTATTGATTGCTTCTTCGAGGTAAAACAATCTGTACTCAACTGGAGTAATTCTGTCGGCTGGTGAAGCCATTATAGTGTCAAATATTTCATTCATCCGAAGTTTCACAACAGACTTTACGACGCTCAAGAACGCTTTGTACGATATCGCCCGCTTTGAAAAAACACTGTGTTTCACTTTGAAATTCCTTTTTAAAATTGAAATTCAATTCAATTCTTAAAAAATAGAAGTTAAACTTTGAAAAAAAAATCGAAACTGAAAAGATATAGTCTGTCATGTTACAGAAATTGTACGTATTTCCCACTGGTAACAGATATCATCGTTTAAACCAAAAGCAAAATATTCGAAAATTGACTTTCAAAGCAAATTCTATCAACTTTAAAGAACTGCCATTCATTTTATTTAGTTTTGTGCAAAATTTAGCAAAGTTTTGTGAATATAAAGTGGAGGATGATAACAGACAACCACACACACTCACACACACACACACACACACACACACACACACAACCACTAATTATTGTTTCACTTTACACTGATGCTATTTGGGGAGGCATGAGTATCCTTTTCCCTGCTATCCGTCCAATATAGCCAAAGCATTTTTGTCACTAACCGGCCAGACGGAGACGAGAGTTAGTGATTGGGTACTTGGGTAAACCATCCTTCAATTACTTACTAGCCAAAATAGCCGATGCAAATAATTGTTACCGTCATTGCCAAGGGCGGTTGAAATATATCTCTGTATCGGTTTATATCCATTAGCACACACACACACACACACATATATATGTATATATATATATATATATATATATATATATATATATATATATATATATATATATATTGAAGGGATTCCGGTGCCAGACGATTTCTGTTTCAAAATAAATTGTCTCTGCAATTATCACACACACACACACACACACACACACACACACACACACACACACACACACACATAAATAATTGTATGGGTGATACTTGTAGAGACAAATAAATTGTCTCTACAAATATCACACACACATACACGCACATACATGTGTGTGCATGTGTGATAATGGAAGAGACAATTTATTTTTACACACACACACATACATTCACACTCACTCACACACACATATATATATATATATATATATATATATGTGTGTGTATGTGTGTGCGTGTGTGTGTGTGTGTGTGTGTGTGTGTGCATGTGAGTGTGTGCGATAATTATAGAGAAAATTTATTTTGAAACATATTCCGTCCGGCACTGCAATTAACCAAGTAGCTGATCATGTGTGTGTATTTTTTTAGCATATTTGTTGAAAATGTTCTATGCACAATATTTTAGTAAATGAGTCAATAATATATAGCCCATAAAATCATGGTATATACATGTATATAGATATTAACGGACGCTATGCTAAACAAAGAGGTTGAAAACAGGAAAGCGAAAGCAAATCAAACCTTCAGCAGACTACGTAGGCTAGTCTGGATCAATAAGAAGCTTACGAAAAGGCATTATAATGAAGGTGTACTACGCTTTCGTACAGTCAGCACACCTTTACATTGATGCATGTCAAGACATTTATCGACATCGCATACCCCCCCCCCATTCCGAGCAATTCTACAAACACTGTATCCATATCAAAGTTCGTGAGAGTGACTTCTTTTCAAACAATGAAGTCCACAGAAGTGCCAGCATCTCAAGAATCGAGACTATGCGGCAAAAAGAAGAAAAAAAAAACTGTTGCGTTGAGCAGGATGCCTTTAGAGGATGGGAGACTTTCTACGAAACATTTTGTAAACTGAAATTTCTAGAAGTGAAAAACAATTACGATTAATTTATGAGGGAGGGGGAAAAGCTTGAAATAAAAATCTTTCAAGACCCCAAAATGGCCTCGCGTGAGATTTCTGTAACGAGTGACAGTGCTGTGCATCAATTCAATTTAAAAAAAAGGTACGAAGGTTTAGGGCAGGATGTTTAAAGTGTTTATAAAAGGATTCCATGATAGTATAATGCCTGCGGCTGATCAGTCAAGCATTCTGTTGTATTTCAAGCCTTCCACATCAGCTACAGCAGACAGTGAACCTTGACCCTTGTCATCCAAACAGGCAGACACAGAAGATTTTTTCTTTATTTCCCGACTCAGGACGTCATCTAATATATCCCGAGAAGTAACCCCGTTCCAAATTAAGAGTATGGAGTTATTTGTCCCAAAATTTTACAACTGATCCGTTTGATTCATAGCAACATTCCGAGCACCACATGAAAAATGACCCTTACTCCCTAAACTCTAATTCAGATATCCATTATTCACGTGAAGACGCAGACCCTGTTTAGACACACCATTTCCTATATCTCTATGACACTGGCGAAACGTTGAAATGATTTAAAGGAATTAAATTTGTACAACACATGGTCTTCTGAAATTCTGGATTGATCATGACTCACAATGATACACTGGTACACACACATATATTGTAAATAAATCATATATTTCCTCAATTTATAAAAAAAAAACAAATAAAAACAAATGAAAAAAAAATCATCTGTTGCAGATAACTAAACACAGTACTCAATGTTTAATACAATAAATAAAGCTATTAGCAGAAAAAAAAGAATTACAAGGACATGTACCGGATGTATGTAAACATTTAGTGCCCTTCACGCTCGTCAGTAAACGGCTATGTGTAATTTGCTGTGGATTAGGAAACAACATGCGGCCGATGGCTGACGAGTAGTAGAGGCACGAAATGTTTACATTCACCAGGCACATGTATTGGTAATTTGCAGGGGGCGGCAGTTTAGTTCAGTAGTAAGAGGAACGCTGCGTTAAAGTGGCTACTCAATCGGTCGCAGGTTCGTTTCCTGCAGCAGCCCCATTTTCTTTTATTGTTTCTTCTATATACCTTGATTTGGCCAAATGATACAATCACTGATTATTAACTGGAGGTCATTTGGAATAAAAGTTTCAATATAATATGAAGCAATTCATAATCATTTTGATGTATCATATACCTATTCCTTAATACATAACTGTCCCGCTGAAAGAAACGAAATGAGGAAATATAGACCATGGATAAACAAAAATGAGATTGGAGTTGAAACAGTCATTTGGACATTACATTACCGATGGCTGTTTTGCTCAATAGTAAGGGCAACGTTACGTTGAAGCGGCTACCCTATCGGTTGTAAGTTCGATTCTTGCTGCAGACCAATTTTCTTTGTTTATTCTTTTTGCGTTGTCTAGGCCAGATGATACTTTCACCATATAATAACAGGAGATAGTTTCAAATCAGAGTTTCAATATAGCACAACGCGACTGATTATCATTCTGTCAGATCATGTATTCATTTCTTGATAACACACACACACATATGTGTGTATATATATATATATATATAATGATGGAAGTCAAAATTGAAAAGGGAATATAAAAAACAGAGAGAAAGCAGGTGTTTTGACTCTAGATCTTTTATTACTCCGTTGGCATGTTTTGAGGCATTTCAACGGGTTCCAGCCTTTTTTTCCACAGAAAAAAATTGTAGCGGTTCACAGAATAATTTTTACTGACAGTATGTTGTAAGTCGACGAAATAAATGGGGATGGGTGTTTATCTCTGGGTAGATGAGAGAGAAGTTTGATCCAAAATAAAAAAAATTGTTTATATATATATATATATATATATATATATATATATATATATATATATATATATATATATATATATATATATTCTTGTAATCTTTACAACTCTAAAAACCACACATTGAAAGATTTGTCACTTAGTTCCCAGTTATTTTCTTCAGTGTTTTTCCATGTTTCACATATACTTTCTAGTTATGGTACAATGTATAAATTTTCCCATATTGTGATCATCATTTGTTTACCATTTAACCGTTTCGGGGACTTTAAAAACAAAACAGTTTACATGGCACCCCGGCAATGTTGAACAAACAATATATGTATACATATATATGTGTGCGTGTGTGTGTGTGTGTGTGTGATGTGTGTACGTTTGTGTGTAGTGAATGGATAAATATACACAAGATTAGGCTTATAGAAAGAGATAAAATCTCGTGCAGATGCAGGTGGGTGGGTTGTCATGCTAAATTTCGCAAATGATGTTACAGTCATAAGGTTAAGAATCGCAGAACAAAGGAGGCAAAGAGAGCAAATACGTAAACTTGCACTTAGACATGGGATGAGTTTAATTTCCTTAATCGGGTTTTCTAAACATAGGAATGTTAGTCATCATATTTGAGAGATTTCTTTTCTGTATTTTATGGGGTCATACAGTGCAAAGTATTGTAGGCGTGTTGGAGAATTGATAGCATTCACACGCACACACACACACCAATCTCATCCACCTAGGTAGTAGCAAACAGCTGATACCCCAATGGTCAGCCTTAACTGGGACTCCAATATATATATATATATATATATATATATATATATATATATATATATATATATATATATATATATATGTAGTGTGTCACAAAACTTTAAACTCAAGTAAAAATCCGCAATTCATAGGCGAAATTTTCCAATTGATCCATTGTTTTAACATTATAAATGGATCATACGTGAATTTGCCCTGATATTATAGTTTATATACACAGTTTTATTGACAAAATTGTTTCAAAAGAAGGTTAAGATTTAGTACCTATATTACAGATATCGTTCGATTAATCAACAAGTTGCACAATATTTCAAAGTCATTCGTTATTTCAGTGTTTTGTTTGGAATTGTATTGTATTTTTATCATCCTGGATAACGGAGGTAGACCAATTTACCTCTGTTAATTCGGAAAGATGTTCTCGTAGGTAACCAAGTTCAGCAGAATCTGGTCCGTATAAATCAGTGAATCATGATGATGATGATGTTTGATCACAGAAATCCATGGCGAAATCATATAGTATTACTTGAAAAGAAATATCACTATCAAATACAAGTCATCATTATCAAGATATTTTGTAAAATTTGTGATCTTGAAAATTCAAAAATCAGCATATTCCTCAATTGCTCAAGTAAAAAGCCAATTGTTTACCTATGAGAGATAATTAACTTCTTGAAATAGACAAAAATGGAAAGAAAACGGGATCAGCCACAAAATTCTGTATCTTTACAATGTGTTAATATAAATGTAAAAAAATAGAGAAATGCAAACAAGGGATTTTAGCCTAAAATATTGGTATGTGCCAACATGTAAACTAAACTTTGTAAAATAAGATTGTTCATTTGACACTGAATTGATAATTTTTATGTTCATATATCCATGCTCAGTGATTTTTTCCTTTTCACAAATATATTAACATAACGCATTTTTCTTTGATGGCTCCAGTTGTTCAGTAGATAGATTTACTTGTAATGGGAAAGATGAGTAAACTCAGGCTCAGATTGATAGAGAGATAGATAGATTCTACTCTTCAATATATATATATATATATATATATATATATATATATATATATATATATATATATATATATATAATCAGTTTGTGGATACGATACATCCAACAGTATGCATTCAGTTGACAATAAAGAAAGAATAGTTGTATTCAAATTAAATTTATTCAACTGAGATGTTTCGACTTTCGGCTTTATCAAAGAAGCAAATTTAAATGAAACAATATTCAAATGTTCATTTGAGTGGAATAAATTTGATTTGAATACATCTATACACACTCACACAATATATATATAAATGCATGTATAATGAAAAAAGTGTTTTATAAGAAAAAATATTTGATAGCAGTTTGATGTTATAAGAAGAGAGGGAAAATGAAGAGTATGTTTGGGGGAAAATAATTATCAAATTCTTCGGTTGAATATGTTGGTAAAGAATCGATTCAAAGGAGGTTTTTTTCTGTAGAATTAGTATTCTTAAAGATATCATTAGTTGGCTTGAATGTAATCTGATATGAAAACCAACACAATGGATTCAAAATTTACATGGGTGAACATCAAGAGAAATGACACGAGTCATGTCTGTTGTTCTACCTATTGATCCCTCATCGTGAAAAAACATTTTTAGGGTAACCTACGTAAGTATGCCCAGTTTAAAAAATATGTAGAATAGAATAATGATATGCCTTATGTAAAATGACAAACTACATAGCAGAAACTGTATAATGAAGGGAGGGGGTGTTTGATCAACACTGCTGGTGTACCATGTTAATATAACTGTTTGATTTTCAAAATCCCCGAAACAATACATGGTTGATGATTGATGATCCCAGCAAGAGAGAACTTATACATTGTGCAATAATAACAGAATATGAGGGAAACAAACAAAAAATACTTTTGGAGATTACATAAATTGCACTGACTGATATTGGGAAATGGGTGACTGAAGTGACACGAAAAAGAATCTTTTGGAAAAGTTTATTGATATCGAGCGAAAGAGAGTCTCTCTCACTCTTCACTCCCTCTCTTTCTATCTCTCTCTATGTATATTATGAAATAAGTAACCGTTAGATTCAGGAGGCATGTATCTTTGTTACTGATGATTTTTTAAATGAACATCCGTAGGAATGCCCGATGACTGTTCATAATAAGAACTGAGTTAGTGTTTTTCAAAGCAAAAAAAGTATGAAAAATACACCTAGGGAGAGGTCTAAATATGTTATTTTAATGCATATCCTGAAGCCATGCAATAAGTATGGATATTCGGCATTGAGAACTCCATTATTGAGAATGTTACAGTTTACGTATGTTTCACCCATCCCAGGTTTTGTCAGAGTTCTACTAAGTAATCTCAAGTCTTTCGTTTTCATCTTGTCAAATTCTCCGCAACATTCTATCGGATATACATCTTTTCTCCTCACATGAATATTATATATCTAAATATACGTATGTATATGATAAATATTTTTCTATATATTATATAATATACACATATATATCATATATATATATGATATATTGTATATACAATATGATATATATATATATATAATATATATCATACATATGTATGTGATATATATTATATATTCATATAATATATATTATGTAGGTGTATAAATATAATGTATATAATATATACATAAATATGATATATATGATATACATATATACTATGTATTTAATTTATATAATATATACGATATATATCATATATACTATGCGCATAGAATATATGTATATTATATAAACCATATATACAAATATATAACATATATATATAAATATATATCATATACATATAGTTTACAAATTTAATATATATATGATTTACATAATAGATAAATATACATATATCATGCATATAATACATGGATAGATATAGGGTATATATAATATGTTTATGATATATGCAAATTATGATACATAGGCAACTCCGAATGGCAATTCAACATTAACCGTAATAACTATAGACACCTGTAGACGCAACAAAAATCCTTTGAAGACATGGAGATATGTGAAATAACAAACTTGGAACTCTCTCCCTTATTGAGATCAACACTAAACTTAACAACCCTGACCACACAGATCTCTAACATCATAACCATCCCACTAATCAACCACGACATACCTGCCTTCATGTATATCCAATATTGAGAATTTCACACAGTGAAACAGACCTCTACCGATATAAACCTTTGTATGGCATTTCGTTTATACAATTCATAGCCATTAGACTTTCAATGACTAGTAAGGATACCAAGTATGAAGTTCCTTGACCCTATTACCCCACCATGTGTATTATCCCTAACTTACTATCACAGTCTAATACTAAACCACTACCTTACAACCCTGGCAGCTTATGACTTCCCCAAGATCTAATACTGCTGCTACAATCTACTGCTGCTACCATCCTGCAACGGACCAGCACTGATTTTACTATAGACAGAACGTTCCACACATCATGATGACCCTGAAGTGATCCTCTTCCTCGATTCCTAATTTTGCTCCAAAAGTACAACATCCGATGTTAAGTTCATTTTCTACGGAAACCTTTCAACCACTGAAAGGTACAACCACACACACGTCACTGGAGATGGGAACCCTCATATACTTATATTTTATTCGCTATACATATATAATATATGTATATCATATATATATATATACATATATATATATATATATATATATATATCATACTTACAATATATTAGATGTGCATATACATATGTAATATATCTATAATGCATATATGTATATATATATATATATATATATATATATATATATAATCATAAATTTGTAAATAGAAAGAGAGACAGATTAATTGATCGGTAGATATATACAAAATATTAAGTTGGTAAAAGCGTTCCTTTGACTATGACTTTCCTTTGATTCTGACCTACGGAAATGTTCCAATCAAAACAAACTCATTACAGCTGTATGTTTATACGCCAAACAGAAAACCTATGACCTAATTCCTTTTATTGCTTTATCAAAAAATACAGGCATACACTTGAAAGGAAGGAAAGACTGCCGTTATTTATATGATCGAATCCACATGTCGATTCACTTCCATAGAATTTACTAATTCGAGATCCGTAGCGCCTGACATAAACTCATACCAGAAATTGCCCAAAAGTAGGGTTGCCAATTTAGACGTGATATTTCTATTTTTCAATTTTGATAGTCAACATCAAAATCGAAAAACTAATAGAAAATATCTCAATTGGCAACACTGGACTTTAAGATATGAAAATCTTTTTAAAATGTCGATAGTGTCAACACTAGACTCACAAATCCAAAAAGAAAACGATTTCAAACAAAAAGCATCTGAATTTGCAACCCTGAGCCAGCCAGCCAGCCAGCCAGTCGGACCAACGTGAAAATTGAAGAGATCAATTTTGACTGTTTGGTTGGCAGTTTCTTGTAAAGATGTGGGAACCTTGAAGGTCTTTGAACGTTACATCTCATCTTCTGTCACTTGGTAAGTTCAAGAAATGAGAAAAAACAGGAACAAAAACGATTGACAACACTTGATTTCAAAACATTGATAGAAATTTAAAAATATCAAAATATTATCAACACTAGACTCGCAAAATCGAAAAAAAATAAAGCCAAAGAAACCTCATCTAAATTGACAACCCTGTAACAATAGGCAAAATTCGAAAACCGCGCGTGAAGCGAATGTTCCACCGGGTTTACCCTTTACAAACTGTACTCTTTCGTGGCAGTATCCTCAATGTAGTTGTTGTATAGGTACCCATGAGGACTACCTCAGAAAAGACGATGGAAAGTGGGCGTTAGTCTAAAGTAATTCTTCTTTCATAGTCAAATTCCTCAAATTCGGGTAGCATCTTGTATTTACAAGGCACGTTGGGGATTTAAAACTCATTGATAAGAATCTACAAGGACGGCACACTTCCTTTCAATGCCTAGTGATCCAAAATTTTCTATGATAACCTGATTTACTTTGGATACAAACACTATTAATCGCTTCATTTTATCTATTTGTTCCTCTGAAAGGCCCCGATTCTTTACTATACATCGTTTTTTACGCCTAGGAGTATCCTTAACCGAACAGGCTTCTTCTCTCCTCTTCTTCCCACAATCGAATGTATCAATGTTTCCCTTCCAAGTATTTCATTTATATTCTTCATGTGTGCATTAAATGTATCACTCATTTTTTACTTCTAAATATTTGTATGTCTTTTTACTCCATTTGATATTTGATATCTGCATTAACATTTGGACTTGGCGCACATGTTCTCAATATATCTCCCTTCCTTCATAATCTTATCCATTGACAACCACGTGGGTTCACACAGTGAGCGCCCATTCTTCGACGTGAACTACTAAAACAATCCAGAACCATAATTTCTGCAAAGAGATCACTTTACAGCTTGAATATGATAGTCCTATACGTGCATTTAAAATCCTTTCTAAATACTTTCGGATGTGTGGATCATCATCAGCATCAGCATCAGTCTTTTAACTTCCGTTGTTAAATATAAACCTTCCGCGGGATTCGCCACACCTCTCTATCGTTGGCGACGCAGAGCTAATACTTTATGAATTCGTCCAATTTGTCGTCTCTCCATCTTGTATTCTGCCGGCTTCGGTTGCACATGTGACATTTTGAGATCCATGTTGTAAGTCGCAATGTTCATCGATTGTCTCCCATTCTTGCAACATAACCAGCCCGTTGCCATTTGGGTTTTCTGATGGATTCTATGATGTCCTGGACTCCTGTTCTTTCCCTGATATATTGTGCTGTCTTGTGATCTCTCCTGGTGAGGTTGAGCATGATTCTTTCATGTGCACGTTGCATACTTCTCAGTTAGCGGACCAGTCTCATGGTTAGGTTCCACGTTTCATCTCCATCAGGGACGATCGGGAAGATGCGTTGGTTGAGTACCCTTCTTTCTGGGCTAATGGGATCTTCTTGTTTTGGAAGGTTGAGCTTGCTCTATCGAAAGCCTGCCACCCTACAGTTATTATTGGCTTGATTTCTTTTTCTTTTGGGGATTAGTTTGTGCTTTATTGATCCCTCACTTAGTGTCTAACATCCATACTTGTTTTTTTTTTTGTTTTAATTCAGATTCTTTTGGTGATCATTGTCCAACAAAAAGCGAAAGAAATAACTTTCATAAATAAAATTCATCGACCTTTCATTTTTTTCAATTTTCAATTGATCAGTCCCAACACAGCATACTGCCAAAAGACGTTGGTTGCATGACGGTTTCTATTTCTATTTTTATATTTGATTGTCTTTGTATTGAAAGAATATATATATATATATATATATATACATATATATATATATATATATATATATATATATATATATATATAAAAATAGATATAAATGTATATATATATACATACATATATATATATGTGTATATATATATATATATATATATATATATATATATATGAACACACACACACACACACACACACATATATATATATATATATATATATATATATATATATATCGATAAGGCTTTTAAAAGATTGTCTAAATATGAGGTTTGGTGGAAAAAACAGACCTGTGCAATTTCAGGAAATGAGCTACTTTTTCTCTGTTATTTTTTAATGAAGTTTCAATCATCATTTTTTTTTTGCTCGAAAGAGATCAAAGATCTTAACTTGTAAATCATTCAAGTGTTTACTTTGTTCAAGCAGAAGTTCTAATGGATAAATGTGTGTGTTCTTGCGTTTTCGATGAAATAATGCCGGGAACGAAACCCTAAACCGACAGTAAGTACGTAGCATGTACATGGGACACCCCCAATGGACGAGCCTGGATGAATGTTGAGTATTTCTTTCTCGAAAACAAAACACAAGATTAACAGTCTCTGTTATCACACCGGGTAAGAGTAATGAAAACTTGGCCATTACAACATGGTACCCACACTGCACCACACCCGGCTTGAACCAAGTCGACTTTTGCAATAAAAACAAACACAAAAACGACTATCTCTTGCTAAAGGCGTTTTGAAAGAAGGGAAAGCGGTATGCTCTAGGCTACACGTGATGCTATGATCTGCTCTGATGTTGTTCTTGGTTGCGTGTTTGTACAGATGGATGATCAGTTGGAAGCCCACCCTCTTGAAAGGCGCAAAGCACTCACCAATTCGTGTTCATTAATGGATAAACATCGAAAATCTGATACGAGAAGTAAAAATTTGATACGTGGTATTTTGTATTTTTTGAGATTTTTCTAGGGGAACTTTTTCTGTTTCACTGTGTTTGTAAGTGATTGTGTTAACAGGAATCTGTCTGTGTGAGTGGAATACACACCATTACATGCACAGTTATTTGGTTGGTGCAAAAATAGTTGCAGTTTTCGTTATTTTGAATTTTGATGTTCATTTTGGAATAAATTTAACTATATTCATGTGATATACAATTTGGAAGTGTGAATTTCGCTCTATTTATCTATGGTGGGTGTTTTCTTTTCACTATTTATTCTGAAGCTGCCATATAAAAGATAGAATGAAGCAAATTCGAGTAATTTTGTTGCATAGGTTTAAAATGGTACGTAAGGTAGCAGAAACTTTTCGCAATATCAAACAAGTATCTTGCTGGGGACCATCAATGTACGCACAGCTGCACATTGGTTCAAAATATTTTGGAATGGAGTCGGGAGCCTTGAATACGTGGACGTTCTTCTGTGATTGACGGCATTCAATGGAGGGGCATTTTGTGGCGCACCCACACAAAACAACCCAAGCGGTTGCAGAGGAACTAAATGCTGACTATTCAACAGTTGTTTTTGTACCGAATTGAAAAATCAAAAAATTTAGACATGTGTACAAATGGCCCTAAAGAGAAAGCAAATAAGCTTGCCTCCGTGTGAATGAAGTTGAATCAACTAGAGTATGAAACTCTACCTCACCAATCTTACCCAGCATGATCTGTCTCCGACCGACCACTACTTTCTCAATCATCCGACCACTTCCTACAAAGGAAGGTCCCTAACAACCAGGTGGCAGCTTGCGAAGAAATTCATTGGTTCCAGTACCCAAGAATCTCATGCTTCCAGAATAAATGAACTCGTTTCCAGTTAACAAAAGTATATAGATTCTGAAGGTTCCCATTTCGATCACTAACTTTTATTCTAAGCTGAGATATACTGTTTTATTGGAAAACCGCTATTAATTTTGCACCAACCTTATAACCAAGCTGAGATTAGTATTACAGAAAGCTGCAATAGTTGGACACCCTTTAAGGTTTGATTTATATTACAGTAGTGACTTGGTTTTCAGGACGATCTTGCTAATCCATGAGCTATGCTAATATATATATATATATATATATATATATATATATATATATATATATATATATATATGATTTTCTCCACTCTATTCCTCCCACTGATCCATAGTGAAGAGATGACAACAGATGGAGCAAAAAACTAACCGACTGATATCCATGGGACGGGAAACGCAGTAGGAAAAGACCAGAAGGTGCAATGGATGGTATAGTAAAATTTACTGATAAGATATAGCAAAAGAAAGCATAACGGCGATCGTCATGGAAGGAAGTATGTTCAACGGTGGACTTATAATCAGTGTTACTGTTGATTATATATATATATATATATATATATATATATATATATATATATATATATATATATATATATATATATATAATATGAACTGTAGAGAGTGAGACAGACTCAGATGTTTTGAAGTTAGGTTTATTTATTCGTAAATGTTTTTAATAATGGTCTAGACATGTTTCGGGATATATATATATATATATATATATATATATATATATATATATATATATATATATATATATATACTAGCTTGGTTACCCGGTGTTGCTTGGGCGAAAGGAATTTCTTCAAATTAAAAAAGGTATGCACTTGTGACGGACTACATTAAGATAAGTGAATACCTTAATGTCTTTATGGACAGGCGTCTCCCCGTGAGGTAATGGTTAGCGAATTTGTTTTGCAGACTATAACTCGTATGGGACAAGTTCAACCTTTCGTCTGCCCCCCCCCACCGACTTTGTGCCCGACAAAACATGGCTAGATCAATGATAATAAATAAGGGGCAAACTTTTATCATTAACCATTCAGCGTCCGTTGTCTGACATAGACCCCCCCCTAAGATTCACCAGACCCGTCTATAATTGGCGTTGCAGAGCCAGTATTTTCTGAACTTATTTTTTTACGCCATCTTTCTCTCCGCCAGCCATAGTTTTCCATATAATCTCTGGTTATCCACGTTGTAAGATGCGATGTACGGTAGTTTTCTGAAATTTATGCAATATGACCAGTCCATTGCCATTTGAGTTTTTCTAATGATTTCCGATATGCTGTGATGTCTTGTGATCCTTCCATGTGACGTTGAGCCAGATAATCCCCTGTACACGTTGCATGACTTGCTTAGAAGGTAAATCTTTTGGTTGGGTTTCATGTTTCTGTAATTACCTGAAAATATAAAATTCGCATGTCTGAATTTTGTTAAACAGGGTGTATTGATTATTGTGTATGATATGATCAGACTATTTTCCTCGTTTGTAAGCAATCCAATCAAAAAATATCTATAGAGAATTTGGCATCGGAGCACGTCATTGTGTATTAATAAATGCGTTTAATCTGGCCATGGTACGAGTCGTCCGTGCCAGGGCTTCACCTATCACAAATTTCTCCTCGTCTACTCGGGTTTTTACGACATGTGAATTATACTTAAAGGCATGTGTGCCATTTTCAGTCTCAATCAGAGTTAGAACTTGGTTTGCCTTGCGCATTTTTCGTGCTGTTAACTGACACTCCCTTAAAACGGATGTGACGTGTTTTGTCCAATACGAGCAAGCGTTCTTGAAATTGATTCCACATTCTATAACCAAGAACACCCGACGAAGGCCTGCAGGTATGCGATAAATATTTCGACTCTGTCATACACGATGATCTTATTACGGTAGTGGTGGAGAACCTTTTTAGCACAGGGTGTCAAATTTTTTACATTTTGGGTAATCCTGTTATCAGGGTGTCACTGACATGCATACGTGTATTTTAATGTTATGTAAATGTTTATAGATAAGCGGCTTATTTTTCAAAAGTATTTATAAAACTAAGAGTTTGATAAGATATAATTGAAATTACAAAATATGCTTATAAAACGACGATGGTATAATTGAAAAACACAAAATAAACCCAACCCCGCGACGTGTCACTGCCGACACATGTTATAGGTTACCAATCACTGTTCTATGTGATCAGTGAATTTAGAATCAGTCCAACTAAACAGAAAAACAATTTATGAGAATCATTCAATAAGTCTATTATTTTCCCACCTTCAACCTTACTTGAATTATTTCATATTTTGAGTGAATTTTGTTTTTATTTTTCATTTTATTTTAACTGTTTTGATGATATCCTTGGTGGCATTTTAACAATATGTATATATACACGTTTTTCTTTTCGGCAAACGTATTATTTTATTTAATTTTCATTGGAGTGATTCCAGCATTTATGGTCATTACCGTTTTCAAACTGAATGAAGAATGTTACAAAATTTGTTGTTGAGAATTGTTTTTTCGTGACTAAACAGTTGCGTCACGAGGATGACAAAACACTTCTTAGCAAGAAATTTCGTAACGTTCCAAATTCGATTTGAAAACAGTGTTAACCAGCATAGCCTCGATATCAACAATGAAAAATCAATAGAAGTAGTTCATTCGTTGAAAATATTCTCATATATCCTCATATTTTCTTTTGTCTTTTAATCAATTATTGACCATTTTTGATTGATAAGGCCTTATCATTTACTGACTTCAAGGAAATCAATAATAACATGAGGATTTAGAAATTCGTTGAGATACCTTTCATACCGCACTCATCCCTTATTCCCTTGGGATATATTCCAATACCCCCGGTGAATACATGAAACCACCGATAGCACCGAATCCAATGTATACTGTGTGTTTTGTATACCAATGTATACACCTATGATGAAGTTTAATTTATAAATCGCGTGCAATAATATCTATCTTAGTTTAATCAAACTAAGGCAATACCTGTTCCAAAGGAGCATGTTTGGAAGGGAGCGGACTTTAGGGTGAGCGGAGCAGCCTGTCATGATAGTTAGATAAAATTGATTATTAGCCAATTTTTGAAATAAACTGAGGCTACAGATTCGAAGTATTTCAGATGCTCCTCTTAAATTTAGATATTTTAGATCTAAAATTATTTCTACTGCCAATTTAGATATTTTATATCTGGATTTAGATCGATAATCTAAGATAAAAGATCTATGACCTTTAATTGTTTTTTTAACAGATCACTCGAGAAGTGCTAATCCAAACAACTTCAAACTCGGCACTGCGATGTGTGCTGTTCTGTCTAATATATATGGCGAATATCAACCCCGTACGATAACCAGTTATCGAGTTATCCCGGTGCATGCATACATACAGACACAGACACAGATTTATTCGATTTGAGTTAGATACATGTAAAACAATATATTGCTAACATCTAAAACTTTGATCACAAATTTTTGGAATCATATGAGTGGCTCATCCGTGCATCTGGGTTTGAAACGATAGAGTATTGACTACAGCAAATGTCAGATTGAAATATCATATCTTTTAGATGCTTAATTTTTCTCCCTCTCTCTCTCTCTTTCTTTCTCTTGCACCCCAAGTACACATACATACACACATACACACACGAATACATATTGGTGCATGCATGTCTGCGTTTGAAGTATTTCTGACTACCTTGCTGAAATATCTTGTTTGAATATCTTGTTAACATGTCATGTTGAAATCCGATAAGCAAACTATTCAGAGATCTAGTGCAGATTTTCCCATTCACTCTGTACACAAGACCCTTGAAAGTTAAGCCATTGGACCAGCCTCTTGGCCAATCTGATTTGCATATTTGCTGTACTCTACGAGCGCCATCTGTCGTTGTTTGTAATTATCTAACCAATTATCTGGCAAAATATCGACTTATTTCTATCAGATAAAAATGAATTCATGGTTCAATGTTCGTGACTAAAGAGTATTTCTTTGACATGAACATGTTACCAAGTAGAAGGTGCTTAGTAACAAGTCGATATATATATATATATATATATATATATATATATATATATATAGAGAGAGAGAGAGAGAGAGAGAGAGGGGAGAGAGAGAGTGGAATGAAGATTCGCTACACAAACATGTTTATGTTTCTACCCTGTCTAAATTTCTTCTGGCAGATTCGAGCACTCTAATAAACCCATCATACATCAGATATTGCATTATATTACATTATGTTACATTACTTCCCTGATTTGTACTGTTATATATATGTATATATATATATATATATATATATATATATATATATATATATATATATATATATGTATGAAGGTCTGTCCAAAAGGAAACCAACCTTTTCTCCCCCCCTCAAAATCTAATGCTTTTGCTTGATCAAACGAGACGTCTCCTTCAAAATTGGCCTTGTACTCTATAAACAGTTTTCAACGATTCTTATATGCGTTTTGGGAGTTGTTTATGGGACCATGTGCAGGTCGAGAGGTGCATTTTCTCATATTTCTCATATCATTTGAAATAGATTGCGTTTTAGATTTTAATCTAGCTTTGGGGCAAAAAAGAATAGTCGGCAGTGGTCAAATCTGGAGAGTATGGCAGCTCAGGGACCTTTTTTTCTGTCTTCACGAATCATTTGTCCTCAAATTTTGTGGCAACACAATACATCATCAATTCTTCTCAAAAAATAAACCCCCCAAAACGTGACACAGATTGTATGAATTCCTACCACTTCGGGAAGTTCATGAACTGCCAGGCAACGATTTCAAAGCATCGCTGAACAAACTTCATCGACTTGAAAGGTCATCCAGAGTTGGCATCTTCTTTGTTGGATGTCCTTTTCCGATTTTTCTCGTACCCCTCGTGGTATAACGTGAAGCTCCATGTAGACCTTTTTTCAACAAGTTATTTTTCATTAGAAACAGGATTTATTGCAAACAAATTGCTTTTCAAGATCAAGGTTAATTCTGACATATTTTGTTCAAAACTGACGAATGTGGCTTGATGTATCTTTTGCTTCGATAAATCATTGTCAAAGTCACGAACACGCTGAAACATCTCAGTGGCACACTGGTTCCCTTATCCATCACACACACACACACACACACACATATATATATATATATATATATATATATATATATATATATATATATGGTTCATTACAGGTTGTACATTCTGTTTCACGGAATGAAGTTTTACAAATTCATTAGAAAATTCTCTTTGAGATATATACACAAGCTTTTTGTGTATTTCATAATTTGTTTCTTATTCATATATATGTGCGTGTGTGTATTTGTATGTACATATATGTATGTATGTATATGTGTATATATATATATATATGTGTGCGTGTGTGCATTTGTGTATAGATATATACATAAATATGTGTATATAAACATGTATATTTACAAATTATGACTGGATTGGCAAATATATATATATATATATATATATATATATATATATATATATATATATATATATATATATATATATATATATATAAAGCATAACTCAATAGGCACTTCCTGTGTCTTTTTCTGAGAGCATTTTGATATTCTTGGGAGCATCTAGCCTTTTCTTTCTGCTAATTTTGAATTTGACTGCCATGTGCATCACAGGTTGCCAACAGACTTCTTTTTACCCAACTATAGTTCTAAAAAACAATTTCAATCCTTACCGCTCAAGTGTATAGCGTATATAGGCATATCTCATACACACACACACGCACACACACACACACATATATATGTACGTATAAACACACTTACACACACACACACACACACACACATATATATATATATATATATATATATTAGAAATTGTCAACCAAAAATGTCTACATGGTTGTTTTTCTTTTAATTTTCCAGTTGTCCTATCGGCCTGGCTGACTATCTGTGTATGACGCGTATAGTGTACACTAATGGAGGTAGAGGGCTGAAGATTTAAACATTTACTCTCTATTGCACCAGGAAAAAAATTCTGGGTTTTTTGTTTGAAAATCCCCAACAAATACGTTTTCAGAGGGAGATTCAAGTTGCAAAGCTTCTTTAAGATGAATAGATCCCTCAGTTATGTCCGATTCTTTTTTGAAAATCTAAACTTCCTTTATTGATCACCTTCCAACAAAACGCTAGTGTAGTAACTTCGTCGATCATCCAGTTTCCCAATGTTTTAATTGATCACCCATACACTTCACACTGCTTGGAGATGTTGGTTTACTGGTGGTTTCTATTGAGTGACTAACCAGACAGTCACACACAAACGCAAATATATTTTTCTCTATCTCAATATATATATATATATATATATATATATATATATATATATATATATATATATATATATTGTTTTTCATTGTTAACGCCGTCATCCAAGGCTGTGTAATGTTCAGCTATTGCGCACACAGAATTCACTTGTAATTTGACACCAGCCAGGTTCAGAACATTACTCAGTTTCACAACTTGACATTTTATGGTGTTTTGTTTTTCTTTCTGTTTTCAAATAGAGGGCCTTTTGAAATTGTTTGTTCAAACTTCAGAGATCGCTTTTCATACAAATGATGGAAAGAAGACCTTTAAAGAGTTAGCATTTCTATTAGTTTGAAAAAAAAGCCCAATAACAACATTTGTGGATGAAATTTGATATAAAGTTTAATAGTTTAATGCATTTTTCCGACTAGGTCCCCGACTTCACCATCGCCCCGTGTCGACCGGGACATTCTTAGGCATTTACGAACAATATGTATCCGAAAAGGTATGAATCTATCTTTACTTCTCCTACCTATGGGTGAGAGATATTAAAGCTGATCGAGCTTTGGGAAAGCAACCAGTCTAAGTAGAAGGAGACTTTAAATATAACGGGAATATGGGGCTCCATTTCGGCTGTTTGACGCCCATTTCCGTTACCTCCTGCAACCAAGCTTATGCCGGATGAATTGTTTTCTGCTACATTCTGAAGTACATCATCTCAGCATCTTCGTGCGCTTCGTCATGGCATGTGCCCTGGAAGGGACGTTTGTCTATAGAGATAAAACGGAGGCCATAAGTAGGCAAATGGATTGAGAGGTGTGTTTCCAGTTTCAGTTCACTACGATCGATAAGGTCATTAATTCGATCGCAAAGTTGTCTGCCCCACCGGTTAATTAGTCATTAACGACACTAGAGAGAGAGAGAGAGAGAGAGAGAGAGAGAGAGAGAGAGAGAGAGAGAGAGAGAGAGAGAGAGAGAGAGAACACTTCATGGATCGATCAGTCAGTGACTTATTTCACCATAAGATTGGTGAGACTTACGATGTTAATCTCAAATGCAAACACACGTACACACACACACACTCACGCACACAGACACTCATAAATATGAATGCGTTTACAAACATACACAAAAATACAAATATATACGCACACACATGCAAAACTATACACAAGCACACATATATACATAAATCAATGAGAAACAGACATGAACAGATGATCAACTCTGGCCATTAAAGATGCCGAAAAGTTCTATTCTTTTTTATATCAGCATGCGTTTGTTTGTGTGTTTGTTCAAGTGTCTGTGTCTTCTAGCGCTCCTGGCCATACCATTTTGTCAACAGACTTGAAAATCAGTACTCCACAAGACCCTTTCTAAAAAGTTTTTTTTTAATTTCAAATTTTGGGAGAACATTTTTTCTCCGTCTATGTTTACTAAAACCGGATTGATTAACTAATCCCAGAATGTCTCAATTGAGATTGACTCAATCCAAATTGACTTGATCAAGACTACCTAAACCAAGAATGACTAAATCCAAATTGACTAAACCCAGATTGTTTCAATCCAAATTGACTAAAAGTGTGATAGTCCCAGTCAATATTGACTAAACTCAAATTGACTAAATCCAGATTGCCTTCATCCTCATTGACTAAACTCAGGTTGAATAAACTCAGGTTGCCTCGATCCTAATTGACTAAACCTAGCTTGTCTCAACTCAGATTGACTGGAATCAAGTTGACTCAACCCACATTGTATCAATGCAGAACCACTTAACCCAAATTGACTAAACCCAGTTTGTCTCAATCCAGATTGACTAAACCAAATTTGACTGTATTCAAATTGACTTAATCTATGCTGGACATACAGGCACCAACAGAAGATGAAAAAAAACCACCACTAAGTGGAATAAGCCTTTAATGCTGTCGTGGAAACAACATTGATGAGGATGCTCGTCAAAAAATCATTGCGAGGAGAAGAACACCCACGAACACATAAGTTGTATGGGTCGTGAATGACAAACAAACAAGTCTTACAATTTCTTTAATCACTTATCTTAGTTGCGATGAAAAAACAACAGAAATTGAGATTGGATAGTGATGTGGAAAATATCAGCCCCGTGATGTGCAAGAAATAAAGAGAGAAAGAGAGAAAGAGAGAGAGAGGAGGGAGGAGGAGGAGGAGGAAAGGTGCCTGGTCAATCCTGGGGAATTGGGAAGGCCTTTGTCCAACGAGATATTTGCAAGACCAAAAATGATAATTATACAACAGGTTTTCATTTGGGACAAATTCTGCATAGTTCAGGTGATAAGAACAAAAATGCAATTTATAAAATATTCCAAATGAAGATATAATTGTTTGTCTAATTTTGTAATAGTTCTAACAACAATAAATCGAAAGTAATCCCAGGAACATCCGCCTTTTACATCTCTACAAGTGCAACAAGCTTCTAAAACGTCTTGACCTTTTAATAAGTAATATCACTTTACTTTCTGTCAACCTATTCTTTTCCATTTTCATCTCATTTAATGTCATCCGCAGTTCATATACAACACATTTGTCGAAGACAAAGACTCAACGATTAACATAGAAAATGCAGAGTTGAACAAAAGTGAATCTTCCTAGGACAACGAGTCTCCATGACATTCTCGAAAGAAGAAGAAATCAGGTAAAGAATTGCACTCTGTTTGAGAGTTTTCAGGCGAGCAAGCTCCACATTCAAGAATAAGAAAATTCGATTAGTTCTAACAAGAATGATGTACAAATAATGCATCCTCCCGATAGTCATCTATGGAGCTGAAAACATTGAACCTAACCATGAGATTCCTCCTTAAACTGAAAACTGTGCCATACACACAGGTAAATATCATGCTCAACATCACACGGGGAAATCGCAAAACATCACAGTGTATTAGAAAAAGGAAAAAAGGGGGAGTATGAAATATCATAGTATATATATAAGAAAATTCTTTTGGCAATGGGCTGGTTATGTTGCAGAAATGTCTGACAACTGCTGGACATCATGACTCACAACGTGGATTCCCGGAGATCTTATGCAGGACTGTAGCCGGCAAAAAATAAGATGGCGTAACGAAATAAACAAGTTCGGTAAGACTAGCTCAGTGACGCCCATCATAGAGAGATCTGACTAATCTTATGGAAGGTCGGACCATTAGATATTCGATGTACACGTTCTTCTTTCATTGATATGTCCGGAATTTTATTCAAAACAGCTTGCTGTCAGAAAAGTGTCATTATCCGGTCTGGTTAGTTACTCACTAGAAACTATCACATGACCAATGCTTTTTGATAGTATCTTCAGTTGAGGGTGATCAATTAAAAACAGGAAAAGGGGGATGAATAATTTCTCACGCTTTTTGCTTGGCAGTAAGCACTGGAAAATGTCTTGAAAACAAACACACACACACAAAAAAAACAAAAAAAAAAAAAACAACCTCGAACAAACCAAGTAGCAGATACAAAATAGGGATCAATCTTGTATAACTGAACATTTGAGATTGACCCCCCACTAAAAAACCTTTTTCGGTAGGAGAAATTGAAAGAAAAAAATTGGGAGAGACAGATTAAAGGGTAACTGTTGAAATATTCAGCTCTCTAGCACCATTGGTGCAGCGTGTACCCGTGATAAAAAGCCAGCCAGCTAGCCAGCCAAACCAACTTGAAAACTGCAGAGACCTATGTGGACAGTTCTGGTAACAGTTTTAGTTCACTCTCGTGCAGATACATGATATCTATATCTAGCCTCTGTAATTTTTTTGCGTGTGCCAGTATTCATATATGTGTTTCTCTATATGCGTCTATCCGTGTGTCAGTCTGCGGATGTGTGCCTGTTTGAAACCATTAACCGACACGATCACCATAGGTTTCTTCAGTTTTAAAGTTGGTCTGGCTGTGCATATATGTACCATGCATACAGGCTGTGCCAATGGACCCAGAAATCTGCTCATTATTATGTCTAGACAAAGACTTTAAAGAATTCTCCCCAATATAAGCTTCCATTTGGGAGGTTAACTTGCAGTGTAACTTTACGCTAAATTTATCTCTTTGTTTGTTTCCAACAGCATTAATATCTCTTTGTTTTTTTAAAAATTCGAATTCTTTTTGTGATCACTGCCCAACAAAATGCGGGTGGAGTAACTCCATCACCTCTTTCTCCAATTTTTTTTCCCACTGATTACCCTCAACATGGCTTGTTGTCATAATTCGTTGGTCACGTGACAGTTTCTATTGAATGACTAACCATTGCTTTGAATGTCTGTGAATGCACGCGCGCGTGTGTGCCCTGCGAGTGAGTGCTTGCTAATTCATCATGTATTTACACAGTTCTATATTTATGCGTTTGTCCATTGGCTGGGACATCATTTGTGTACTTAAATGAACAAATAAAGGAATGTGTGTGTGTGTGTGTGTACTTGTGTGTGTTTACTTGTGTGTGTGTGTGTGTCTTCTCGGATGTGCGTCAGCTCCAATTCTTATTCTTTTATTCATTTGACATTCACAAACACGCTTTAAATTGCACGAAATCGTATTAAGATTTTCATTTCAAACCGTTGAAAGATTTGCCCCAATTATTCTCCTTCTGACCTTTTCGACGTGAAAAAATGACTCCTGACAACAACAAAAACAGCAACAACAGCTACAAAAATGAGCGGGAGTGAGATGGGGGTGGCAATGGGGAGACATAAATCGTGATAACTTTGAAAAAATATTGTTTTTATTTTTATTTTTTTTCATTTGTTTTCGGAAGCATTTAAAGACAAACCATTTTGCTGCAAGATCCGTCAGATCACTTTCAGTTCCTTTGACATTTCAAATCGTCTACTTTTAATTCGCCGAAGAAGAAAGAAAATAATCGACTTGATTCTCAGCATCAAATTTCGCGTATCAGAAATAAGTCATGAAGATTTGTAATATTTCACTTTTGTCAAACTCCCGTACGAAGACTGGAGTTGACTTTGTTTTTCCACCGTGAACAAGAACCAGAATAATCCTTTCCTACATGGGGGATGTAAACTGCTATGTAAAACCCACATCATCGTACCGTGATCTGAACTCATGCCCATCTGTTTGTCAGCAGGACTCTCACTGGCTTAGAATTTTAGATATCAACAAATATACACCATACCGTTACTTGCAGGCTTATTTCATTCTAATAAGTAAATAAATACATTTTTACAATTTTTGAATTTCTTTTATTTATTTGATTTACAATTCAAATGTTGCAATAATCAGTCGGAATATGAGTTTGACCCTACGGCAGCAAGGCTTGTTTTTTATTTTGCTGTTAAGGCACTCTTTCTGCTCTCGTTGGTTAGGCTCCCGTGTATTACTTGATCAAGAATTGTTACCGGTTTCCATCTTAATATCATTAACACAAATATTGTCTTTATTTTGACGTTTCTATGAATTAACTTGTTCATCCACGCCATCCGAAAATGATAGCATCTAATAAATTTTGCAAATGCGCTGTGCTTGGAAAAATATCAAAAACACTGTGATGCTCTCCATTTTATAGTTTAAGCTCAACCAGGATGAAACCGGATATTTTTTTTTGTGCATTTGCAAAAATGTTTTGGAGATTACTTTATAATTAGCATTTAATAGTTATCCCCCTTTACAAAACTTGGAGGCAGAAAATCTCGTTGAGAATTATATAAGTAGATGCCATTATTGTTGATCCGATTCTTTACGTTCATTTAAACTAGATATCCCAGCTTCCCCAACGCGCTCGTCTGGATGCGAAAGAAAGCGAGTTGAAAACAGCCGCGTGCTATTTTCTTTCTGACATTTTTGTAAAGGTTAAAAGTTCTTGATCCGACACATCCTCTCCTCGAGCTAAAATTCTGCAAAGAGTTACTATGATGTCAAAAAATCAGTACAATAAACTGATATGATTTAGAGTTGAAGTCGTCTAAAATACTTCACTGTTTCATTTCAGTTATAGAATCGTCATCGATAAATATGGAGAACGGCTATAATTTTGTGGTTAACAAGATTGATACTCATGGGGAATATATATATATATATATATATATATATATATATATATATATATATATATATATATATATATATTTGCATTTTGTTGACATTTTGAAAGTTTCTCGTAATGAGCGGAGTGATTTTCTTGGCCCTCTGTCCGTAACTAATAGCTACTTGAACTCAAGTCTGCCAACAAAAATATCTTTCACATGCCATTTTAAACAATGGACTCAGCCACTGAAACGGTTTTTTAAAAATTCTTTCCTGAAAAAAGGGCATCAAATCGAGTTCAAATATAGATTGACTCCTGGACAGCTTTTCAAAAGTTTACGTTATGCCACTTTATTTTTTTGCGTGTGTACTCGATAGCTATGCATACGCATACGTATATCCCATATACGCTCATACATAAACATGCATGTACACTACATGAAGACAAGTTTCACACACAAACTACATACGTACACGCATATATACATAAATATGCCACGTATACAGCTAGACGTATTCGTACACGTACCATATGCCTATACACCATATACATGCACACATCAAAAACACACACGTACACACATATACACAAATACTGCATACTTACATATTGCATACACGTGCATACCAATGAATGTACCCACGTGCACAGTGACGTTAAGGGGGTTATCAGCGCCTTAGTACAAGGACAGTGCTCAAGAGCAGATGCGCTTTATTTAAGGGGAGGGCAAGGTATCCTCTAGTTAATTGGCAGGAGGAAATTTGTACCCCTTCACATTTGCACCCAGGGCGCGACTGACTTCTCTCACCCCCTTTTGCTATGCCTTTCACAAGCCACGTACGCCACCACGCACACATACCCATACCTGAAAGAAGGTCACACACATACATTTATGCACACATGCAATGCACACGTACACACATGCCATATATACGCATTCTATATACGCATAAATATACACACACGCTACAAGCAAACACATGCCATGTTTGTGTGTACCTGTGGTATGTATAGGTATGTAGTATTTGTGTATGTGTGTTCATATGTGGCATATGTATACGTATGTGTGCGTGAGTAGTGTGTATGTGTATTTTTCATGTGTGTATGTGCACTTTTGCACATATGTGGCATGTAAATGCAGGTATTTATACGAGTATGGAACATGTTTGTCTGTATACAGCATGTGAATGTATAGTGCGTATATATAAGTGTATATGTGTCATGTATATATATACATATGTGTTTGTGTCTGGATGTGTGTGTGTCTGCATGTTTACAACGTGTTCGTATATGTTGCAATTGTGTATATGTCATGCTCTTTCATGAGTGTATGTGCATACATGTGTATGTAGTCTGTCTGTAGTATGTGTCTGCATGTGATGCATGAGTATTTAAATGTTTGTGCATATAAGGTATGCGTATACTTGAGCGCATATATGACATGTTAGTAAAAGTAAATGTATGGTAATATGTAAAATATGTGTGTATGCTATGTGTTTACCTGTGTATACATCATATGTGTATGTTTGTGTATATTAGCACGTGTATGCATATGTATATGCGTGTATGTAACATATACGTATGTAATGTGTGTGTATCATATATCCGCATGTAGTGCGTGTATATACGCATGTGTGAGTGTATATGGCTGCACATATGTTTTACGAATGCTCAAGTGTATATGTGAGTATGTAGTATGTGTGTGCCTGTATATGTGTGCGTATGTGGCATGTGCGTTTGCAGTTTGTACGTATGCAGTATGTGTGTGATATGTATCGCCATATGCATACATGATATGTGTGTGCTTTTGTGCAAATGTAGCATGTATGTGCAAGTATAGATGTCATCATAGATGTGGTATATGCATGAAAGAATGTATTCATGTATGTGTGTATTAAGCATGTGTCCTACATTAGTCTACACGTACAATGTGCGTATGTTTGCGCATGTATAGTAACTGCGCACAAGTGTGCATATATGGTATGTGTATAGACATGTACATGTGAGTGTCTAGCATGTATTTGTGTTTGTGTGTATAAATTGGACTTTTTTTATTTACATTGGCTGTCTTTGTACTTGAAGCATTCGTTTTGGACCTTTTTGATATTGAACATTTTTATCAACCTTTTAGCATCCTCTGTGAGGTTGGGGGTCTGTCATTGGGTGATGTTTATCAATGTATTATAACAGACAGTCAACCGATGTAGGGCCCATCTTTCGTGGCCCTGTACCTGACTAAGTTTGGTTTTGTAAATATCTAAATACACATATATGTGTGCGTATATAAAACATCAAATTGCTTGCATTCTCATTTCACGAGGAAATAGCAAATTTTAAATCTAAGCATATATCACCGTTTCCTCTGACCTGTCTGCAATTCTTCCCCAATTTCAGTAAATGTCAGTACACAAATAAGTATTTGACTCACTTCTTGGCGGTGGAAGCTGTGCAAAGGGAGAGTAAGAAATATATAGAGTCAGGATGGGAGAAGCCAGGCAATTGTGGGCTTACGATATCAACAGAAAACATATTTGTCACCTCTTGTTTGACCCTTTACACCCTGTATGACCTGACGTCCACAGGAAAACCAAAGTATTCGACTGAAAGGTCAAGTAAAAAGACCCATTATCATTGTCTATTTGCTTTGGGTGTTTTTACTTCCATCGTTGCCAAACAGAGGAAATTTGGCATTCTTTCAACAGCCTCCCTTTCACAACATCTACTCTTTATTCGAGAATATCGAGTTGACACAGAAGTTGTTAACGCCATCTATTGAACAATAATAAGGAAATCTTAGAAGAGTCTTTAAAGTTTACACAATCGTGCAATCTTTCAATTATAGTACGTACATTGCTTACAAACCTTAAACAAAGTTCGGGAGCAAGGACAATGGGTTCCACATGAAATAAATGAAACAAACATAAATCAGTGTTTAAATAACCTTTCTCTTTCTTCTTGCTCGAGACCGAAAAAGGCCACTTTTAGACATGACAATCACTAGCGATGAAAAGTTGGTTTAGTATGAGAATTACAAACGAAAGAAATCCAGGACATTTATTTATTTGTTATTAAATAGAAATGCCTCTATGGACTTTTCTGTAAACAATTTGCATAAAAAATACGTATTCAAAATCAGATTTAAAAAAAAAAAATAATGCTATGTAAAGCATAATCGAAACTGCAGCTTTATTCTTACGTTATTTTGAATTTTGTTAGGAAAAGAATGATAATTTCTCTATCGACAATTTCTGATCGATTCACTTGTGCAGCAGCTGTAGATCGGCTATATGAAAAATCATATTCGATCACGGTATTTCTTATTCAATTATTCAGCATTTCGTATAAAGTCTATACAAATGAGTCATTCTGAGAAAGAGGTCGATTACATCCTCACAACGTAAAGGTAATCCTGAAAAACAGTTTCTCTCATTGGGACCAAAGGCTCCATATAAGCCCTCTGCAGAAACTATATGGAAAAACAGATCGTTGGAAGAGTTCTCAGTTAAAATACACTAAATCGAGTTATAATAATGAATGAAACTTGATACAAAAATCACAAGCTTACCAGTATAGAGAGACATTGCCAGACACATAGTATTCATTCGTTTTTCCTATATTCTTCTAGATATTTCGACTGATGACTCGAAAAATTGTCCAATTAATTCATTTTCTATCCAAAATGATCTGAATTTATCTCGTTCTTTAATACACCTTCAGGTGCGGCTTAGACTAACCTTCAACAATATCTATTTCATATGTAAAATTATTTAAACAGTTCCCAAAATCTCGTCAAAACAGGGACGAACTTTTTCCTTCACTAGCATCTCACTTGATGGGAATTCTTCATTACGAATAGCTGAAACTAGGACAAACTCATTAGGCGCGACTTTATCGTAAGCAATTGGTTTATTTGAATGATGCATTCGAAAAAAAAAAAGACGTTTTTATCGGTATGAAGGTCCATCAGTGATTCTGCTGCATGAAAAGGTCCGCCCTCAAGTTACTTTCCGATCATTGCCTTTGTTCCCAACACTACAGTAAATGATTCAGTCCCAGCAAAATTTAGTTTCTAAGTTGTCATTCATTATTTCACAAATATGACAGAGCAAACGATCACAGATCTGGAGCTGGAAGCTCTCCCATGAGCAGCGTATCCTTCTGACCTATCACGTTCGGTCCATCTCTAGTTTTTCTCCATCCAACATATCCTACTGGACAGAGGTCTTAATAAGTTCAAAGTATCTGAATATTCCTCAAACAATTCATCAAATCAAAACGGGAACCGTTCATTAATGATTGAATAACAATTTAACCAAAAAATGGCGTATAGTGGTTGAAAGGCAGGCGAAACGCTTTGATTGCTGAATAGTGATGCTATGAATTTATGAAAGAATGTCAAGAAACTGCGGGGAACTTCGTCCCTAAACCAGTAAAGGTTGGTACCCCTTATGTGAGACTAAGAAAACCCGAAACGTTCTGGAACCCCAAACCTTTTTAAAAAATCAACATAACATCATAAGTGGTATATTTTACACCTGATATCACTGTAGTATGATTCAAAGACGAGAGACGAGGCCAATGTCCTACGCATTTAAATCATTCTAAGGACAGTAAAGACTTGGTTGTCTTTGTGTAACCCTTCAGAAACGTAAACCAACATTTACTTCATAGTGAAAGACTGAACCAGTCTCAATCAAAATATTATGGTCACTGCCGTTTTTTGATGAATACACTAAAAAAATTTCTGTAGACAATCAAACTAAATGGAGATAACATCTTGAGGATGGGCTTAAAATAAAAGAAGAGAAATCTTTGATTTCGTATGTACTTATCATCATGTATAAACATTTATTCCCAAATCCGGAAAAGGCCTGGTCCTCAGAATTTCAGATTAGGGGTCACCAACCCAGTATTATAATTCAACACTTATTTCGCAGAATTGTTAATGATCTATTTTACTGCCACATAGCTCAGTCTACTCATAATAGTCGGCCACCCAGTGAAGATCAATCTCACTACACAGTCCTAATGATCTGTTAGACTAGTTTGCAAGCCAGAATTCAACAATACAGCGCCTTTGTTCAATTTTTATTCACACATAATTATTTATTTTACCATAGAAACGCATTGTAAATGATTCAAGCAATTATAGGTATGATAATCATACTTATTAGATGCTCAAGCATCTTTGGCGTCGGTTACCGTCACTTACTGAAAAACTGACAAGTCAACATATCAGATGCCTCACACCATAATCATAAAGCATTCCATCCCAAACTTTCTATCACAAAGAAATGCTCGTAATCTGATGCTGCTAAAGTGGGGAAGCAGAAGAAGGAAAAAATGATGTCACTGTAATTCCACTGGAATGTTTACTTTTTCACTTACTATATTCCATTTATATATATGGAGAGTGTATAAATTCTTAGTTTTTCTTAAAGATGCTTCTTCAGTCAACTTTTGTTGTAAACTTGGGAGTAAAGTCAGCACGGCTAACGCTCAATTTACAGGCACGAAAATAACTTACTGATCTATGGTCTGACTTTCATGCTCGTTAATAATGATAAATTGCTTGCTATGAATTAATATTCAAAGCCCTCGTC
>OY735198.1:77095440-77150440 GCA_963457665.1 Thysanoteuthis rhombus
GTAAATCTCTCACTCTCTTTCCCTCTCTCACTCTCTTTCCCCCTCTTCCTCTCTCTTTACATATATAATGGAAGATTAAAACTAAGTCAAACTGATTGCGTCTACAATGGTGTAAGAAGCTTTCATCACTGGTGCACTTTCTGATAATAAATCTAATCATTATATTGTCTCAAATGGTTCTTCAAAACCAAGATTCAAAATCATCATTCCTTCCCAGTTTCAATCCCCTTATTCCATTACACAATTTCACTCTCCACCTGGAATGTCCCCATGGCAACCATCTTCTTGAAAACCTGACTCTTAGATGGTCCATACTCATACAAGCCAGTAACCACCTCTCAAGATAGCCATCACCATCATTTTAGTTCGCTGACCCACTGCAGCAGAGGAAATAACCCTACGTAAATAAACTGCTCGATATACACAACACACTCCGGCTCTGTCAGAACTTTTTACAGAACAATTCTCTAATTGCATATTACGAATAGTATACGCGTATCTTAAATACTCTTAAAATAACCTCTCTCTCTCTATATATATATATATATATACATATATATATATATATATATATAAGTAATGTGTGTTTCAGTTTGTCTATGAACGGATGTTTAATCGATATAACGTATATGTACTTGATATACTGACAGATAGATAGATTGATAGATAGATAGATATGAATATCTAAGGATAGATGGATGGATATATTGGTAGAATTAATATTTTGAGGAAATGATTTTCGAGTGCTCTAGAAGATGGGTTCGATTTAAGATGTAAATATGATGCTAAATAGGAACCTTTCCATTCAAACTGGATATGTATACATGCATATTTTCCAACTGTATATGCTGATGTAAAAACCTTTGAGGGACCAAACGTGAAGGGAAACATTCTCCGTATTTTAGGGATCAAAGTGAAGAGAAATCTTTTTCCTAATTTGAAGGATCAAAAATGAAGGTAAATCTTTCCCCCTTGAATGGAACAAAGGTTAGGATTTCTCTTTTTTAAAGGGACAGATGTACGGGAAGACTTTTTTTCCTTTAAGGGGCCAAAAATGAAAAGAAATACTTTCTCCATTCATGGGGTAAAAAGTTACGGGAAACCCTTTTCCACTTCAGGGGTCAAAAGTGATAGGAAGTTTACTTTATGAGTTTTTACCCCCTAAATATTTAACCAAGCGTAGATGGGCACTTCAGACCATACATAAACACATATATTTATGCTTATACCGTATTACCTCCCTTAGTGAGGACACAACGTTCTGCAAAACGTTTAGTCGAATGAAAATTCGTTTAGTGAATAGATATAGATTTAAGTAATTCGTTTCAAATAAAATTATCTCCCCTTAAAACACTAATCATAATCTTGTAAATAATATATGGTACACTAATTACTTGATAAATAGAGTATAAATACAAATAAACATGTAGATAATGTAATAAATAAATAATCTTATCATATTTCATAAAATGTCTGACTTTGTGTCTGTCAGTCTGGTAATCAGCACCAAGATTCTAGATCTAGATTTAGATGATTATTGTTGAAATTTCAGATAATTCTGGATAATGTTATAAAATTTTGTAGTTTTTTTCTCTTTAATAAACAGAAAGTATTATGCTTAGCATTATTTTTTGGCTATTGAGACCTCTCGTTAAGTGAAATCTCGTTAAAAGACTCCTTCTCTGTGAGAGGTACCACAGTATATAAATTAATCCTTTAGTTTCAATGAAAACAGGAAAAGCGTTTGAGCATTCCGCTCCCCATGAGGGCCTAATTAGCCCAATGACCGTTGTCGGCCGTAGACAAGGCCAAAGCTAATATGTGTTGAGACAGACCCCCGGACATTGACAACCTGGTACGGACAAGCCAGTCTCTAGCAGCGTGTGGTTAGTTCAACATAAGTGCGTTTCTAAGTGCTTATGAAATCAATATTTCCCTCAAGCTCGGCTTATATTAAACACACAAGTACTGCACAACGAGTGGTTTGGTTTCCGGAATACCATGACACCATTACACTCTTTACGTTTAGTAGTTCTTGTTCGCTCAGCAAGTTCCAAGCGTTTCCAATCAGAACCTTCTCTTGTAATACAAAACTGAAATTTTGCCATTTCAAGGGGGGATAACTTAGCAAAAAAGCGGAAGCTTAGATGTAATTACAGTATGTCCCTAATATTGCGAAAGTGTTTGTATGTTTTTTGGAGACTGTCAACCAAAACTGTCTAAATAGGTTTTCAAGTTTGACCGACTGGCTAGGTGGCTGGCTGGCTATGTATATATGTATGCATATACGTATGTATGTATGTATGTACATATGAATGCTGGGTATGATAACATTTTTGGTTAACTATTACGTTCTATACGTATACGTCCTCTTATGCAGAAACAAGAAAAAAATGGTCAAACATTCCTTGTCCGTCGTATCTAACCAGACATGCATGAATGTATGTATCACTCAAACACGCTACGCCAATAGAGCTACAGGACTGAAGTATTCAATATTTGCTCTTGATTAGGTCTTTCTTTTATCTTCCCTCAATAGATTTTTAGTGAGATGTTCAAATGTTTGAAATGTGAGTTTATGCCAAATTGAGTTTGTGTCCAACAGCATTCACGTCTTTTTTTGTTGTTGAGAATTCAGACTTTTTTTAAGGGATCAATGTCCAAGAAAGGGCGACAGTAGTAACTTATCCATTGATCATGTCTTTTTCTATTTTTCATGGATCACCCCAACACGAAATGCTGCCATAAGACGTCGGTTTTGTGACGGTTTCTATTTAGTGACTAACCAGACCAGTCTTCATTTTTTTTATAACGTATTTATTTTTTTACTTTTTATATTTCAGATCGCATTATAAAATTTATGTCCGTTTTGTAATTTTCATACAGGCGATCAAATAAAGAATAATCGGAAAACAGGAATATCATTTGATTCTTAATAAAAAAAAAATTCCCCGTGGAAAACATGAGAGAAAATAGTTGTCTTACGTGTTTAAGATACTGGCACATTTACAAACACACTGCTGGGAATGAAGAGCATATTCTAAGAAAGACGTAGCAACTCTAACTCCAGGGAAGTAGCCAAGTGGGGCAGTTGCTCTGAGTCGAGCCGGAAAACTGTCTTTAAAGCTGATTAAGAAGCTGAAGAGAGGAAGACTTATGTGGTCAGCAGCTAAACTTTGACCGACTACTGTAGCTGACGCATAGACACAGTTTGCTGTCTGTGAGTATGTTTTGCAGGAAAACACAAGTCTGATTCTCTTCCTCTCTTTAGATCTGATTGAGAAGAGGGTGAGAGGACGAGAAGGAGACTAACGTGACAGAAAACAATGTTTAACAATAGAAATATTCTAAGATAATAATCTATCCATTGATAATGAGAAATAAGATCCCGTGATTTTTGACGGGTACAATGCAAATTTAATCATGAATAGCTATACTCAACGCAATCAACTTCAAGCCTCGCCACATGGCCTTGAGCAAACAAAGATGGCAGAGTCTGAAAAGCAAGCGAATGAACCGAAGGCATTATTATTTCCGCTAAAGAAACTATCACGCAATCACCCAGTCAGTAATAATCATGCTTGAGCCTGCTTAACTTGGTTAGAAGCAATAACGATCAAATAGAATTAACTCATTTGAGCGGCTATCTTAAACAGATCTTTGTGCGATTCATTCATCCATAATCATCATCATCATTGGCCTTTAAGCGTCCTTCATTGGACATAAACCTTCCTCAAGATTCGTGAGTATCGTGCAACCGATACTCTCTCAACTTGTCTAGTTCGTCAGGCCATCTTATTTTTTTCAGTCACCGTTTCTTATAAGATTACTGGGGATCCAAGTTGTGAGTCGTGATGTCCAGCTATCGTCTGCTATTCTTGTAACGTGACCAGCCCATTGCCGTTTTAGTTTTCGAATGGATTTTATGATATGTCTGACCCCTTTTTTCTCTAATATACGGTGTTGTCTTGTGATCTTCCCACGTGATTCTGAGCACGTTGCATGGTTCTCAGTTTTACGGTCAAACTTTTGCTCAAGTTCCATGTTTCATCTCCTTAACCATGTTTAAATCTGCTTGATTAACTTCAACGGTCAGATGGAATAAACTCAATTGGATTGTTCTTGTGCCATTAATGCCAGTCAAAATCTGAAATCCAAATGCAATGAAAAGAGAACTCCCACCTAAGTGCAATGGTTAGCAAGCTAATTTTTGTTAGTTGAATCTGTACTACATCTATTGTGGCCATGTACCAGATTCATTTGAGTTTTGAGTTAAATAACTCTTGGTGCCATGTCGTGGGCTGATGGTGTCCTTTCGCCTTTCAAGTAGATCAAATATGATACAAGTTCAGGTTTCATGTTGGGACCATCCGAGCGCCAAGGTAGAAACTGACATGACCCGTGTTGCAAAGGCATCAGGGCAACTATTCGTTTTTAGTGCAATGGGGAGTTAGAGTGGTGAAGTTCAAACCTCCAGGAGCCAGACACTCTTCTTTCGTGTCCTGTCTTATCGGACACCCAATACATATCCACGAAAGCAAATATTAGACAAAGTCAGTTCGATGTAGAGCCACACAGACTTGAGCATGTGAATGTGTTTAGAAGTTGCCGAGACAAATTGCCTTTTGCTGCAGGCGTTGAAACTTACCCATAATCTACCCTGTCAGTTCAGTGAGAAAGTGCTGCCGTTGAGACAGTTTCCAACAGGTATGCTTCATATGCATTGTGTTTCACTCTATGACTAGACATGGTTGATCCTGGCCATAAAGTCAGGAAGTGGTATTATTCAAGTGTTTAAATACAAGTTTCCTTCCATGCAAGGCACTACAGGCGTGTGGGGGGGGGGGAGACAAAAGTTGCCTAGTCCCTATGGTCAGTGTCACAATGTATCGCAGGGCACAGGACTCTCAGTTTTTAGTGCAATCATAGGGTGCTGCCCCAGGGTTGGAATCCACTGCATCAGCAGGCACTCTTCATCTATCTCTGAGCCGGGAAGCGATTATATATATTTTGAGGGAAAAATATGACTGGTTAGGTTTAATGTGGGAGACCCATGGTTCTATTCTTTTAGTCCAATAGTGGTTGGATACTGCTAAAGTGTTGAGATATTCAACATAAGATATTGAATTTCTGATTTGTACTTTGATATCAAAGAACAAATCAGAAATTCAATACCCGATATGTAAGGATGTTATAAAAAAAATAAGAAGGCAGTTTCCCACTATATATATACACCAAAGTACAACTCTGTTATTATGTATAGATTTATTAGAATGAAATAAATCGTTTGTATGATAAATTTTCGCTAATGTCGAAGACCTGTTAATCTATACCAGTCAGTGAGACAGTTTTCTGACAATCAGTTGGTAGTGAGCTCAAATGGAGGTGTGGGTATGCGAATTTTACATATACATATCGGTTTACAGCCCTAATTTTGTCGAAAATATCTCTCGTGATGGGAAAACAAACACCAACTTCATGCTTTTGTAATGGAGCTTGACAATATCAAATACAATGGAACGATTTTTAGTTTCCCAATTTAAACGAACCGATTATCAACTATCGGAACGCTCCTAAGCGATAACAGTTTAAGTCACTAAAGTTACGTAATTTGTAAATCATATCAATGAGCGAGTGCCTTCCTCGTCGTATCTTTGCAAAACGAAAGTGCAGAGAAGAAGCGTGTATTAAACGATAAGCAAGAAATCTGATTCTTAAACTAACAGCACAGCACACGAGTTCAGCATGAGTCAGAGGTGAGGAGATAAGATTTGCATGGAAAGGCAAATTAAGTGGTAGATTAAAGATACGATTACGGATCAGTGAATCTGTATCTTGGGCAAATAAATAAACGTAGCAGAAGGAGGACAAAAAAGAAACAATTAAAATTCATGCATTTCTAAATAATCAGTCGGACTATCGTTGTTTTCCAACGATAGGAGATTCACTTCTCTGACTGAACAAAGAGATTATAACTACAGTGCTGCATTATCAAAGTGCAAGAGGATGCTGTCAGTAGCATACTTTGAAAATAGAACTGACGTCTCGAGATCAAATCCTAGTCCCGGCCTTTTTTTTATTTTTATTATTATCATTCTTTTATTAATCTTGAACGTTCACAGCAAACACTCTCTACAACCAATCACATCTTCAGTAATCTCAATTATCATTTATATGATAATAGAAAAAAAGGAATCTATGAGATGGTATGATCTGTTTCTCTCCATCGCTATATATGTAAGATTCGATCTCCAAGGGAAGATTGAGGTTATACTTGGAAAACTGAATGAGGGTTAGTTGGATTCGTAGTTGGTATCGAAACAAACATGATTCTTTGAAAGGGACCGCACAAAACGTCTCTATTGTCAAACATATATCCAATGGACTCGTGAGTGTCCACGGGTCTTGTTTTTAAACGTTCTAGAAGATATCACTTACAAATATGCTAAGATATTGTATACCGATCAAAACACGGCTAATATATAGAAAGCAAAAAAAGTAGTCTACATTTTAGATGTCGTGAAACTAAATTTACCGGTGTTGATAATATAGTTTTTTGAATGAGCAAATCTTAGTTGTGGCACAAGGACACAGTATGAAGCACTCCATGTTGAAACTCGACAGTGATGATTTGCGAGACAAGCATGATAACAAAACGAGGACTCTTGTTGCTGCTGATATATGTATAAATACGTATTCATATAGTGTGTACATATACGTACTAATAATTCTATGTATATGTAATCAGCACTGTTCGGGAGCCACGTTATTATAACTGTTTTGATTTTGAATCCCCGAAACGGTTATATTGTAAACAACTGATGACCCCCAACATCCATTGGCTTGTTGCTAAGCGCCTACTTCTTGGTCACATGCTCATGTTAATAAATGCTCTTTAATCACCAATATTGAACCATGAATTCATTTTTATCTGATACAAATAAGTCGATATTTTGCCAGGTAATTGGTTAGATGATAATGCACAACGACAGATGGCACTAATAGAGTACAGCAAATATTCAAATCAGTTGAGAAGAAAAATTAAAAGGTAGACAGGGTAGGAAAACCCTCTCTCAGCCCTCTCTCCTGTCAAAGAAATTAGGGAAGGGGAAAGACGTAAAACTGCACATCCACCACCCTTATTGATACCTCAAAGTTAAGCCACGCAGAAAGAAATGAAAGAAAAATAAAGAAAGCTATGGGAAAATACAAAACATAACCAACGATCGATAGTATAACCACTTCGACATAGCGTTGGTCTTACCATTGTGCTGAACAGCCGGTGGTAATGCAAAGGCTCCAATGGCTATTTCAACTCCAATTTCCTGCAGCAGCCCCATTTTCTTTAGTCTTCTATTCTCTTTATGCTGTCAAAGTCAAGTGATACATGCATCGTGTAATAACGGGAGATCATTCAAATAAGAGTTTTAATATAATATAATGCAATTCATAATCATTCTGTCGGATCATATATCCATTTTTCAATAACACTGCACACACACACACACACACACACATATATATTTATATATATATATGTATGTATATATATATATATATATATATATATATATTGCTGGATTTATGTCTAATCATGATATGTGTTACTAGATCTGCTGAGTCAGTGGGAAAACGCCAATTCACTGAAATGGACATAATTTATTATTATTTATTATCTATCTTATTTCTACGTACCAACGAATGCATCTAAATGACTCTTATCCTTTATTACTTTATAGTTTAAAAATGTTGTCAAAAAAAGCATTTACTCCGCTAATGTATCATTATATGTGACACAGAGACTTGGAGTAAGTAAAAAAAAATACAAGTATTATCAAAAATAGAGTTTTCTCCGCTTTTATATCATTGAATAGGCAACAGGGACTTGAACTAAGGAAAAAAAATTACCAAAAACAGGAATCGAAATACGTCATAACCGTGGAGCTTTGTAGGGAATCAAAGACGAGATCTTCAATCAACTCATATCAGCCATACTATCAGTATAAGCTTTAGAACGGACACCCAGTCTATAAAGTTTACTTAGCCATTTGCATAGGAGAAGGACTCCAGAAGAAAACCTACGTCCTTGGGACTTTATTGCCATCGTCCCACATTACCTGCGTGGCATGAAAACATCTGCACATACTACACTTCAAATAAAAAAAAAGGTCATTAGCATTGGCTTGAGCGATTTCCCGCACACTTAGTGCTTACCAAGTCCTGTAGTGATGGGGTTGGGCATAAAAAGTTGAGGATGCCTCAGGAATCTGCTGTTACTATCTTAAATGCAGGCGGCTCAAATATAATTGGTCGTTTGATGCAGAACCAGGACACAACTGCATCATTCTGAGCCACCAAGTAGACCTGTCTAGAAAATGCACAAGAGGGTCCTCAAAAAGGCTGCATTAAAAAATAACTTATCTCCCCACACTTTGGGCCGAACTGAGATCAGCAGGCATGTTCTAAAGCAGCCATACTACACCAAAGAATATCCAAACTAAAGGGAAATAACTTTGCATGCTTGTCTATTAAAATGCTGAAAACGTGCTGGGTAAAGCTAATAGATTTAGAAAACACCATCGCTCTACATTAATTGTACTTCAACTTGCAGAACTGGATCCCTGGTTCGCACAAGGAAGCAGCCTGAAAGAGCACGGAGCAAGTTAAACCATCTACCGGTCAGCGTAACAGCAACCAGGGAAATATCTCGCTAGTGTACACTTTATAGTGGGGAAGTCCATGACCTCAAAACTGGCAGATATACCTACCGGTCATTCTAATTCTATCAATCGTATACACTTTCCACAATAGAGCACACAGAGATCTTCAGTGTATTTGCCCTTTCCCTCAAAACGGAACCCATTCTACTCTAATATGTTCGAGCAACCGAAAAAGTAATTACTCTTTATGATTTTATTGTAAGAGTTAACTGGGACTTTGGCTCGTTGAGACGGTTTCTCGGGAAACACAGGATAAAAATTGCAAATGACTGCTTTCCTTGGGTTCTACTCGGAACAGGAACTGTGCATAACTAAGATACTATTTCAGCAGTTAGATAGGCCGAAGATCAAGTGGATGCACCCAGGCTGGAAGCACTGACATCGCGTAGAGAGATCTAAAAGACGTCTACTATGCTAGAGTGATGCCCAGTGCAGAGTGCAGAGTGCAACGTCCATTGCCTTATGCACTAGAACAAAGCAAAGCAGATATTTGAGAGAGGGTGTTTATCTGATTTAGAACTTATGGAAAATATACTGAGAGGCAGGTAGAGAAGGAAATGAAAAAATAGATAGGGGAGGAAGAAATTGAGAAAAAAAAACCAAAGAAAATTGCCAAGTGAAAAAAAAAACTGACCAAGATGGGGTCTGAGGCTTCTGGTTTAGGAGATTTACAGCTATATTAGATGATCAAGCGTCAATGTTGCCACGCACCTGAAAATAAAAACCAAAATCAATCACTGAAAAAAAACCCTAATTAACTTACAACAAAGTCGTAAAAAAACTACCAGGTGAATAATTTAAGCATGTGTAATGGGATAAAAACTAAAGTAATCACCAGTTTAATACTTACATTACAATATACGAAGGACTTCTTCGATTTTGTAGCCCACTTCGGTATGTTGCTTACGTCACAAGAAGAGGTATAATAACACCGGAAATAGGCACCGGAATTCTCTCCCCGTTGTTATAAATTCATTTCTTTTATGAATTCCCTTCTCTTTTTACGAACTTATTTGATTTTTTTTCCATTTCCGCTGACTAATGTTTGGAAATTAAACAAGCAAAAACTCTTTTAAAAAACCTGTTATATTTATTAATTTCTACATATTTCCCTATATAACGTTCACTTTTTTCCGTTCATAAAACATTACATTAAACATTTGCTGTCGGCCGACCATATTCAGTTTGATTTTGCATCTTGATAGGAAATATTTTTTACTTGACATTTTCTTAAAAACAACGTTTCAAATTTCTATTTATGTCTGGCGTGCATCACTTCGAACAGATTTACATTAAAGTGTTGCTCCCTTTACATCTGGTGTACATGGTGGATAATAAGTATGATACCTCAGCAGTCAGCAGTTAATGGGTTAAATACGTAGATTAATCTCCCCTTAACGAAATGCAACCATTTCAAGGAACTTCCCCTTAATAAACTCCTGCCCTAATGCAACTATCAACGAAATATATACATATACTTCCATACACAGATAGAAACACCGACATTAAGAAAATATAGGAATGAAAACTCAGTAACCCACCATGGCTATGGACCGACACAACGAGTAAGCTAATACCTAAAGGAAAAAAATATACCTAGATGGATGACTGAAGGAAGAGCTAACCTGACCCGGAAAGACCTCGTTAAAAAAAAAAAGGACCAAGCCCAAATAACTATAGACCAATCACGTGCTTACCTAAGATGCTGAGAATCTTTACTGCACATATAGCCAATGAAACATTCTATTCATTGGAAAACCAAGGGCTCTTTTCAGAGGACCATATGACCTACGATTCATTGATCAGAAAATAATAAAAGAAACTAGATCAAGGGGGAGAACTTAGCCATGGCTACAACACATACATGACTATAAGAAAGCTTGCAGCATGATATTACAACCAATAGAATGTGTGTTGATCCTAAAAATATCAACAACAAAAAAAAGAGAAATCCATACCAAGAACAATAGAGAACTGGAGGATGTGACTCACTGCCGAAAGGAATCACTTAGCTGTGGCAAAAAAATGGCAGTCCTAATTACGTTTTGTCATAGGGATGATACAATTGAACCATATTATGCGAAAATTTAACGGAGGATGGATATCCATAAATTCAAAAGAAAAGCTGAATCATCTCAGGTATATCGATTATGACAAGATTTTTGCTAAGAAAAGAAAGGAACTAGAGACAATGGTACAAACAGTTAGGATCTATAGTTAGTACAGAGGAATGGAGTTTGGTATTGAAAAATGCACAAAGCTAGTAGTGTAAGAAGGTGAGAGAGAAACAACAGAAAGAATTGTATTACCCAACTTGGAGACCATCATTGCATCCAACGGAAAAGAAAGCTATGAATAAGGCATATTGGGAACAAACAATAAAACAAAATGAAATGAAGGAAAAAGTACCTGACGGATACCTTAAGATAACAAGAAAAAAACTATGCAGCAAAAACTTAACCGACGGAATAAATACATGGGAAGTTCCCATCGTGAGATACTTCAGACCCTTCCGAAACTGGACAGAGGAAAAACTCAGAAACCTGGATTACAGAACAAGAAAAAGTTATTGAGAAGACTTTGTATCTGAGAGACGATGTTGACGGATTGAATGTAAAACTAGACAACGGAGGGAGAGGTCTTGTTCACATCAAATATTGTGCTGACTCGGCAATAAAGTGACTAGGAGATTATACAAAACTGGGAAAGGAAATGTCAATCACAACTATCATAAACAGCAGAAGAAATAACGGGGAGACTGGAAAACCAGAAAACGCAAAAGTAGTAATCCAAAATTAGGAAGAGGGAAAACTACCCGGACGTTTCAGAAGTTGAACCAAAGATATTACAACTCAGACATGGGCATAACTACACAATGCAAACTTAAGGAAGGGAACCGAATCGATCTTAATAGCAACTTAGAGCAACGTTATTAGCTCTAACTATATGATGACAAAGGTAAACAAAACTAGGGAGTGACTAAGTGGAGATAAAGAGGATACAATTAACCATATAGTAAGTGAATGTAGCAAACTAACCTAATGTAAATAGAAAAACGGATATGACTTGATGGGGAGGATGATCCAGTGGGCACTGTACAAACGAGAACGTTTCGACCACACAAATCAATGCAAAGACTAGAATCTGTTAAGGAGAATGAGACGCGCGAAAATTCTCGGGGACTATGAGATTCAAACGGATCATCTCACACCAATAGACCAGATCTTGTGGTAGTGAATGAAGAAAAAAGAGCATGTCAAATTGTACATTTTGCCGTCCTGCGGGACCATATGCTGAAGCTGAAGGAAAGTAAACAATTTTATAAATATTTGGACCGTGGTAAAGAAGTTGTGGATCACGAGAGAGTGATCGTAGTGCCAATAGTTGTCGGTATCGTGTGAGAAAAAAAGATGGAGTTACTGAGAATCAGGGAAGAATCGGACTATCCAGACAACAGCACTACTGAAATCGGCTATAATACCGAGGAGAGTCCTTGAGTATTGAGAAGACTTGCAATCACTCGATATCCAATGAAAATCACCGGTTGATGCTGGTGTGAAAACTCAATGATGATAGTTGATCACTTGAACAAATATCTGGACCTTGCCAGGGAGCTGAAAAAATACCCCAAGAAGCTGGTGGTAATGCCAATAATGTTTGGAACCTTGTAAACAGTTCCCCAAAAACGTAGCAAAAAAGGTTGAAAAAACTATTGCGCACGGAACCCCTTTTCTAAAGAAAGCATTTACGCGGGAAAAGGAAGTTAGGAAAGATAATCAAGTACACAGAGTGCAAGCGAATGACGAATAGGCAAAGGTGACGAAATAATTCAATCAGAACCGGATATAAAATAACCCTGACCAAAAATCAGATGGTAGGAAATGGGCGTCTGTGAATTCATTCTGGTATTTAGTTTTAAATTATACGCCTATGCTTCTAGCGATCATGATCAGCCGTACATCACTTCATTTGATAAGGTTCGTCACGAAGCTCAGGAGCTAGTCAAAGTTACTGAATGCTTCCCTTCTCAGTTTCGATATTCACAGAGCTTTGATTAGTCTGGCACAAGGGCTTAAGTTGCTCTCAATACCTGATGCCTCTGGGCGATCACCAATTATAGTTATGGACAAAGTTGACGCTGCTTGGCTCCAGTGGCGAGACGAGAAACAGGGCTATCAACATTACTTGACTGTGAACGCTGTTGCATCTCTTGTCCGCATGCAAAAAAAATTCCTCAATCCCTCCACTCTTTCTCTCTCTCTCTCTCTCTCTCTCTCTCACACACACACACACACACTACTAATTTCTCTATTACTTGTGATATTTACTACAATTTATCGAATTGCTTTTCCTATCGGACATTTTTAACATTGTGGAAAATAAATATAAAGGCCTTCCCAGAGGGACTAAACAGTGTACCTACTCTAGTGTGATCCAGCCAAGTTGAAATAAGAACATTTGGAGTTAACTACGAAGAGTCCAGCACCACCACTTCTTAACCGATCATTTAGAAAATAAGAGTTTACAGGTCTGGTTAATCATTCAATTGAAAGCATCACGTTATCAACGTCAGGTGGCAGCTTGCCGTGTTGGGGTGATCAATTGAAACATTGGAAGAAAGGGTGATCAAAAGATGAGTAATTCTCTCACCTTTCGTTGGGCAGTGATCTCTAAAAGAAACTCTGAATTTTAAAAAAACACTGCCTTAATTTATATTACAAATTGAGCCCCCACCAAAACCCTGAGGGGATAAAAAAAAAAAGTTTTTTCAAGAAATGATAAAGAGCAAATGTTGAAAATTTAAGCCTCTAGCTCGATAAGTGCGGCTAGTATGTGTTATTCATACATACATAGCCAGCCAGCCAGCCAGCCAGCGAGATCAACTTAAAAACTGAAAGAAATCTATGTTGATAGTTCCGGTGACAGTTTTAAAAAAACATGTACAACAATGTTCGGAGGAACAGCGATAAAGTGGTAATTGTGCAAACAATTTGGTTTAGATCATGTAAACAAATGGTATCAGTACATACCAGAGGTTACTCTGGAAAATAAATCACACAGATAATTCATTCAGAAGATATGAAACCATCCAGATAACAGCATTACAAACATTTGCATAGTGGGGAGTGTACTGGTGTATTGTGAAGAATAGCTGTCCCTTGATATCCAGTAAAGGACACCAGATATTTTGCTGACGACATCGTCCTCTTTGCAAGGAACCTTCGCGATCTCCAAATAATACTAGACGAACTAGATGAAGCTAGCAAGAAAGTTGGCCTCCTTATGAACTTGAGCAAAACAAATTTCAAAGCTGGAGAAAGTAGATCACTTCATCTACCTAAGACAGCGAAATCTATGAAATCTCCAAAAGTAGAGAAAATAAAGTGAAGAATCACATTAGGTGAGCAAGCTTTCGGTAGAGCATACAGGATTTTCAAGAACACACACGAATCCAACTTGTTCTGAAAAGAAGGATATAAAATCAAAGTATCCTACCGATAGTCACCTGGAGCTGAAAATGGAACCTAACCAAAAGATTGACACTCACTCAAACTTAGAATAATGCAATGTGCACATGAGAGAATCCCGCTGAACCTCATATTGAGAAATCATATATAAGAGTATATTAGAGAAAACACAGGAGTCCGATGTATAGAAGAGAAAGAAAAATCAAATGGCAATGGGCAGGACATATTGCAAGAATTCAGAAAATCACTGGACATCAAGACGTGGATCACAAGATCTGCTGAATTGTGGCTGACAGAAAGTATGATGGTGTGACATGCTAGATCAATCCAGAAAGTAGTGGCTCTGCGATGCCCATCATAGAGAGGTATGGCGAATCTTGGGGAAGTTCCATACCTAACGACAGACGCTAAGAGGTTGATGATGATGATATACTAGCTAACTTAGGATTCAAACCCATTTGTCATTAGAAAAGGCATATAAATATTCAAGTGGTTGTAGCCCTTGCATAGTGTTATTGGCAACGACGAAGATAATGGAATTGGTGATCCAAGTTAAAAAATCCAATCAGGCCTGTTCATGTCTACTTTGTAATAATGCCCTAGGGAAAAACATGAATCCATCTCATCTCTCCAGCTATTGGTGAAATAGCAGGATAGGTTGGGCTGTCCAGCCTTGGGAAGGCAACCAGTCTAGGTTTGTTTCCCCAAACCGGGGAGTGCCACTGCAGTCGAACTGATTGCCAGGCGCATTGTTCTTTGCTTTACTCGGGATCACATCAGCAAGTTGAGATGAGGGGGGTATTGACGGTTGGCATACCAGGATGTCCATACGCTTCGATCAGTATGTGCCCTGCGACATTAGGCGTTCCGCTGACTGAAAACTGAACGAAAGGCTCATAGCCCTGCATATATCAGGGTGACACCGAAGAAAAGTAGAATCAGGACCCTGCCCGAGAACAGAGAATCTTTTTTATATGGAAGTGATGATCGTTCATAACATCTTTAGCGTGTTTGAAACGGTACTCAAGATCTTGCGTGAAGACAAGAGGTGTAGAAGATTTGGGAAAGAATTAACCCTATCCAGACTGCAACGTTATTGAGATTTACAATGATACTGGGGAAAGTGCTGGAGGCTTGCTTGTACTTGATCCACAGAGGAAGCCACCGGATGCCAAAGACGCGAAAACTCACATGATATTAATATGCAGTAATTCAAGCTATAAACATAGAGCAGTGTCTCCATTTAGTGGGAAATCGGTCTGCAGACTTATTTGAAGGAAATGTTTCCGGTATGTCCAGATGTGTGCATTAAAAGCAGTAACAAGCCTAGTTGCTGCACGGTCAAACTCTACTCCTACTTCTTTTCCGACGGAAGAGGATTACCGCATGTTTTGTATTGTATACATAATGAATAAATTGGTTTTGCCCATCCTGTTTGGAATTACAGCATTATGAACGTGATTTGAAAGAGTATTATTATTGTCGCGTGATTTGAATTGCGTCGCGAGAATTTGCTAAATTTTGTGATGAGTTAATAATTGTTTTGTTTTTTTCGTCAGGAAATTCTCGTTCTGAACGTTGAAAATAACGTAAGAAGCCAAAATGTATCTCAGGAGAATCATTAGTATCAAATTGAATTGAGCGTTGCAAACTTCCAGTTGTTGACTGTATTCTATGTAATTCTAAAAGCTAAGATTAGGTCGTGGTTTCCAAATAACGGTAGGGAAATGTTGATTTTGATAATGAGTTTGGTTTAACATGACGTGATAATGAAACAGTAAAGAGTTTACTCCCTTGAATTTTGTTGAAGAAATATTCTTATTGCTCTTGTTCTTCATACGAATGGAAGCAGCTCCAATTGAGTGGAGTTAGACGAAAACAAATATTGATTTTATCAATTCAATTTGAGCGCCCGCCTCAACGTGAAGATTAGAAAAAAAATTCACTTGGCTTTGTCCAGAAGTTTGATCCACAGAGGGCGCTCTCCTGCTGACACCCTGCGCCACGCTATATTTAGCAATATTTTTTTAAAACATTTTTTTTATATCTGGAAAAGGGGATATTTTTGGTAAAGTTCTTATGAGCTGAAGGCTATATTTCGCAATATATTTTTAAAACATTTTTTTATATCTGGGAAAGGGGATATTTTTGGTAAATTTCTTATGAGCTCAAGATTCAGGAGATTTGACAGCATGCCAAGTTGAGGGTGATCAATTACAAAAATTGAGAAAATGAGTGATTAATAAATAAGTTACTTCTCTCACCTTTCGTTGGGTGGTAGTGATCACTATAAAGTCCAGATTTTCGAATCATGAAGCGTGAATGTTATAAGACTGGAACTAAGGAACCAATTAAGCACAATCTTTCATTGCAAATTGTACCCTCCCTAAAAACATATCGAGTGAGGGATTTTTAGGAGAAAAGACCAAAAATGTTTTTGCAGACATATTAAGGAGTAAAAATTCTCAAATATTTGTTCATCGGTGAGGCCTGTGATGCATACATACACGCTTCATGAATTGTTTCACCTCTTCAAATGATAGCCGTCCCATCATTGTTTATATGTAAAAATGACAGCCTTGTACGCTTTTATATTTTTCTTCCTTAGTCCATGACTCGTCTTACACACCTTGCCACATACTGCATAAGTATTGATGCGAAGAAGGGATAATAGATTATCATATGCAGTCTGTTTCTGCAGATTTTTGTGCGTGATGTAGTCTGATTCACATAACCTGCCTTTGAAAAAAGAGTACAACCACAAGCATCACTCTTCCAGTTCTTTACATTCTCCGACGGATAAACATCAGCTCTTTTGCGCAAGGACCGTTTCGGTTCAGCATTCTTGATTTGATCTTCCTCAAACATGCTGTGTCCTTCCTTAACAGAGCATCTCTATCCACTTCAATCCAGTGACAGCATTTCCCAGTTTCATACATACATAACCAGCCAGCCAGTCATTCAGCCAGTCATTCAGCCAGCTGGAACAAGTTGAAAACTGAAAAAAAAAACGAAAACAAAACAATGTTGACAGTTTTGGTTGACAATTTCTAATACAGCAACAAAATATGTCAAATATGTTAAGTATTTGACGTTTTCTAAGACACATAATTTCAAAAACGTATTTTACTGGGACTGCGAACAACTCATTTGAGTCTCGTAACTGTCAATTTCAAGCTACAGTATATGACCCCCTAATTATAAGACAAGTTTAGTTGACGCAGGGTAATATTTGCATACCTTTTTGTGTATACAGAATCTGTCAACCTCAAATTGTCAATATAGATTTCTTCAGTTTTCAAATTAGTCTGGTTGTCTGTCTATCTGTCTGGTTATGTATGTATGTATGTATGTATGTATATATGTATGTATGCATGTATGTATCAGGTGTGAGAGCCGCATCAATGGAGCTAGTGGGCTGAAATTTAAACATTTACTCTTATCATGTCTAGAAAAAGCGCCCTTTTGTTTTTGACCCTCCCCAATACGTTTCTTATGGTGGTCCAATCTGGAATGTAAGTTTATGCTAAATTGATCACTTAGTTTGCGTCCAGCAACATTTATACTTTTTAATGAAGATTCAGACTTCTTCTGTGATCACTGCCAAACAAAAGACGAGATAAGTGATTCATTCATTAATCAAACCTTTTTTATGATTTTCCTATTGATCACCCTAAACACAATTTGATACCAAAAGGACTGAAATTAGGCGTAATTTTGGGGGTCTGAACCCTATGGAATTACTTTTAGGGTCAAAATAGTAGGCGTTCACTTCATTTTTGTGAGATAAAATTGGGGGAGGTAATTTTGTTCCACTTCTAGGGGTGAAAATCAAAGAGATTTTTTTTTTACATTTTTGGTTCAAAACTGAGGGGCGAGATTTTTTTCCACTTTTAGGAGTCGAAGCTGAAGGAGCAATTCTTTTTCACTTTTAGCGGTGAAAATTTAGGGGTATTTTTCTCTCTTTTACTTTTAGGGGCCGAAATCTGAGGGAGAGATTTTTTTCACTTCTCAGTCTCAAAATCAAAGGGTAATTTTTGTTTTACTTTTGGGGGTCAAAATGCAAGATTCTTTTAGGCTTCATAATCGAAGGAGAGATTTTTCTTGCACTTTTTGGGGACAGAATCCAAGGGTATGTTGTCAATCGAGAGGGAACGTTTGTCAACATTTTTAGAAATCAAAATCGTGATGAAAATTTCGAATAGCTGGATGAAGTTTTTCTCATTTTAAGGGGTCAAAATAGAGAGAAGACATCCATTTCATTTACTCTAAAAGTGTCAACTCTTAAACCTTTTCAGCATAAATTCTTTTTTTAATATTTGACCATTTTTGAACGTATCCCTCTCATTTAACATTACTTTTGTTTTAATATTACTCCTTTTTCTTAAGATTACAATCTCTCCTTTCACATCAAGTCCCTCTTTTCTAACATCGGAACCCTCTTATTTTTTTTACATCAGTCACTGGATATTAGCTCCACTGTTTTTTTGCACTGACGCCTGTTTTTAACTTTGTACTCATGGCTCCTTTTCTAGTATTGAAGCTTTTTCCACATTAGCCAAACATCAATTTTTGCATTACCACTTTTTTTCTCACAGTGTAAAACATGATAGCAGATGAATTTAAATGATGAATTTGAACTGATTAATCAAACGCTATCTGATTTCCATTCATCTATCTTTCTATTTATCTAAAGGACTGCAATTCACTCCATCCGTTAGGGTGGGTATTTAATCTTGTGAAATAAATTTTGCTGTTAGAAACAAGTAGAAGCAGAAGGAATAGGGGTTTAGGAAACTTTTCCACAGATGTCTGTGTCGATTGATTAGAACATTTAGGGTTAGGCTAAAGGTTATTGATTAAAGCAATTGATACTGGTACTGAATGAAATTAAGGGAAGGGGAAATAGTGAGAAGTGAAGGGAATATAATTAGAAAAAAAAGCTTTTATAAAGAGGTTTGTAGTGATCAATTAAACAATTAAGTATTGCAGTTGTTCATTTACTAGAGCTACTGATAGTAGTGGTTATGAAATATAAAGAAACCATCAAGTAAAACTGTCACCAAAACTTTCGATCCAATCACCAACCTGTGTTTATCCCAAGTCAATCTTATTTCTTGATCAACCCTTATTCCATTTTTTTAGATTGATCATCCTCAACACAGCATGCTGCCAAAACAAGTTCTTCGCGTGGCGGTTTCTATTGAGAGGCCAATCTTTTCCTTGCTTCTCATCGGTTCCCGTTACGTCTCCTATCTCACCCTCTTTATACCATGCTCGTGATAAGGAAATATGCAGATGACATGTGCGCGAAGTGTAAATAGAGTACCATGCGGTAATTTCATATTGTTTTTGCATAGCAAACAATCCACTTGCAACGCGTGTCTGTGAGTTTAAAAGTCAAGAGATAGAATAAATAGATAAAATGAATGTGTAAGAAGTCGAAAGATGGAATCAACTGGTGAGTAGCCTTCAATAAATTCTGTCCTAAGCTTGATAAAGTATGTCCGAAAAGCTGATTAGCAGAGTTTAACTGAATATTCCATTTACAAAAAATTTAGAAGCATCGGAACAGAAAAACTACAAAAGAAGGGCGGCTATTCATGCAAATAATCTAGTCAAGGAGTTGGTCTTGTAAAACATTAAGGAGTGCCTCATAATAAAATCTATTTTTTTGCGGTTGAATGTCTCGTTTCAAAAGGAAGTTGCATGCTACTCATGATTCTAACGCTATTGAATATCATGCATATGGTATTTTTTCCGAAAAATGAATTTGACGAATGGCCAGGAAATTCATCTGACTTCCATCCTATCGATAATCTTGGAACTGTTATTCCAGAGCGGAGCACGTTGAAATTGTTTTCTTGGACTTGCTTATCAAACAGTACCATTCCCTATTCTGGTGATTGGCGATGTTTTAGAGAAATATGCACAGTACATTAAAGTAAAACAGGAGTTAGAGATGTACAAACGATTAGGAAAAACTAATACGGCAGTGGACTGGTCATATAGCAAGAATATCAGACAAACGCTGTACAACACGACTAACAACGTGAGTCCGCTGAAATCATACGTGAAACTGTGGCCAGCAAAGTATAAAATAGTGCGACGAACTAGACTAGTTCAGAAAGTACTGGTTCTGCAGCGCCCATGATAGGGAGGTCTTGTGAATTTTGGGGAAGGTCTATGTCCAACGATGGATGCTAAAAGGATGATGATGATGATTTTCAACTTTTTTCATTCTCCTAGAACAGAGAGCTAGGTACTGAAATTTTAAGGTTTCACAATTTTCTTGCATTTTGTACGCACGCGTTGTCTTGTCAAAAAGTCAGTGGCATGTGCTAGTAGTCACATGATTATAAACAATATCTTAAATTTATTCATTCTTTTCCCTTTATAAAATAGTATATGATACACGGGCAACTGTGTTTATAATAATCTTAAAAAGGGATTGACAATAGTAGGATGTCACATATTCTCATGCATCTTATTGCTTGCAGTGGAAATCGATGGTTCTACACTGTGGGATTCAATAGAGTATTTAGGACTGCCATTTGGGCCTTTAATAAACAACACATTTATCTATCTATTTACTGCATCATAGAAAAAAGCTGTTTAATGTGCTACATAAAAGTACCAGTAATGTCAACCCGTATTCAAGTGTTATTTTTGTATCCATACTGGGATAACTATTCGGTGGCCAACGTTTAACAGAAGATCAACCTTCCTTAAAACTCCAGCAGTACACGTATAGATGCTTTGTACACTAATATGATGGGGCACATTGGTTGAAGATTGATGATTTAAATGAATTGAAAGACCGACGAGATATTTTCTGTAACATCCTTCACTCGTTCTGAAGTAAGCAGGATTTTGTGAAGGCTTCTGGTGGGAAAAATATTGGTACTACTTCGAGCGGATGTTACTTGAAAGATGTTTTATTATGATACATTTTTTACGGCATGGTAGCGAGTTCGATCCTCGGTGGGTACATCACTGTTGTTGCCTTGAGCAAGGCTAAGCCAAGTTTAGTAGATACCTCTTTTTGAAAAGGGTGGGTAAACATTTACAATTTTTTTCTCAGATAATCACACATGCAATGATTATGGTGAGGGGAACGAACTCCATGATATATTTGCAAACAAAAACAAAGAACAGTAAAGAGTTGTTATGAGACCTATATTCCTCTGATTGGTTGAGGGTAGTAAACTCACTGGTTTTTGGGGGACAAGGTGCTATTTTGGACACCCGTGTCTCTCTCACTCTCTTTGCTAAAAACATGCATGGAATTTATCTAGAAAATGGTGGGAAATATTGACAAAGTGAATAAGGATGGGTGGAATTTTGAAAGACCAGTCTTCCAAGAAAAATAAACAGTAACGAGGTTATGAAAATAATGCAGGGATGAGTGTTTTATAGGAAAACGCAATAAAAATAATAACATATCAACCAATTCAAAAGTCATTTCAGTGGTTTCAGTTCTCCGTATTTGCAAAAATAAATAAAAAGTATATACTATGACATCACTGGTGTTTTCCACGGAAAAAACATCTAAAATAGGATGAAAAAAAAAAGAAGAAAACATGTAGAGACATCTAGATTTTGGAACATTATTAAGCCCGTCAAAATAACCCCCAACAAAAAATTTTATTTTTTATTTTTGACGGGGCCTCATCGAGTACTGATGCCAATTTTCAAGTTTTCAGACCAAACGGCATGTTAAGGACCGATGGAACACATGAACTCATAAATAAATGCATGTAAAACAAAAAGATGGAGCCCTTTGCCAGTTTTGATGTCTACGGTTATTCAATGAGTATATGTACATACGGACATACATGCTGACAAAGAATGCAGCGTTCTTATAAGCTGATTTTGGTGTTTCTTTCATATTTTCTTTCACCCACTCCTCCTCTGCAGCTCCAAATTTTTCCCTGATAAACAATATCATGTAGGTTCCTGGGTCAGAAATTGTATCTTATTCCATTCCAGGAATGTTACAGATGAGATATATATTATATCCTGAATTTTATCCTCCCCAACTATAGGGTACCTAAGAGGGTACTTTTGATCTAAAACAAATAATTTCTATCCCTCTCCATATTGAACTATTTGGTATAGATATGAGACAGGTGTGCTGTTATCTCCCAGCACCCCCACTAACCCTATGAAGGTTGGCAAATATTTCTGTGTGTGTTTGCATGGGTATTGGGGCAGTTAAACAGTGTTTGGGTGATGCTAGAATGTTGATTTATTTGCTTGGTAACGTAGATGAGTAATAAGTTTTTAAAAATTCCGAGACACGTACTGCATTTTCGCCCCCGAGCCTTTATAAGGTCTAAGTGGTCTCTTTTCAACTGTTTGACATCCAAATATCAAGAAAGGGATGGGGGGGGCAAAATACACAACACTCAATCCCCACGAAAACACTTGAAAAGAATGCACGAAGCATTAGTCAACTCATATTCAAAAACAAACCACCTGGGAGGCTTATTCCTTCTCCAATACTTTGTGACTCATTCGACTCAAAAAATTGTCTGCGCAAAAGATCAAGTGGGAGGCTTTTGATATGTTTCCAACTTAACACAAATATGAATATTTGGCAATTTCTTCCAGGTTCATACTTATTCCCCCAAAACCTCATTCTTGGTGGAAAAAGATAATGATCGGACATTCTCATCTGATCAGTGTATATATCATGATAGTTCAAACTGCATTTTGTACAAGTTAAAATGAGGCTTGCTACTTAAATCAACATTCTCTGTTTGACGCCAAATATTTACCGAGCGAAAACTCGGTAAAATTGAAAAGCAGAACAAAACAGTGATCACCATAGGACGTGAAATGCTCATTAGGCCATACATCCCAAAACAGTTACATGATGAACAAGTGATGACCCCAAAAAGGGAGAATATACATATAGTACCATGATATCAAAATCTGTGTAAACATTAAAAAAAAAAAAACACTGAAAAAATTACATAAATTACGTTAACAGATATTGGGAAAGAAGTGACAGAATTTTATATATATATATATATATATATATATATATATATATATATATATATATATATATATATATATAGATAGATAGATAGATAGATAGATAGATAGATAGATAGATATAACTCGGGAATACAGTATGATATGATACAATATCCGATTTGTGATGGTTTTATTCTATGAAGTGCTCAATACATTCTACATTGAATATCAAGTTGAGTTAGAGAGGAGCTTAAGATATGACGTAGTAAGTATTCGCTCCAAAAACACATTCATGTTTCTGCCCAGTTTGCTGGGTATCAAATTATGTTTTTTAATGAAAACTTGGAGTAATGCCAGCATTTTAACACAAATTCATTTTCTGTTTGATAATTCAGTTTTTTTGTGGGGGGTTGTTATATTGACAAAAGTGGAGATTTCAAAGTTCTCATTTAGGCATAGATAAGATGGGCTTTTAATATTCTGGCATATGTGTGTTTGTTTTGATATTTTCCATTTTACTGTGGGTTCGAGTTTGCTATGGGTCAGTCTCCAATAATATGTCGACAATGATGTGTTGTTTCTTATAATTTTCGTTTGTGAATGATGATAAATGGATGGCTAATCTTAGTTTAATAGGTGTTATCAAAATTCCTGTATAATTTTTTACTTTTAAGATTTTCTTTTGGGTTTCTATTTCAGCTTTGTATACAATATTCGATTCGAGACATTTGTTCTACAAAAGGCGTCCATATGGGTTGCTTGGTCATGTACAATCAAACTATATATATATATATATATATATATATATATATATGTATATATATATATATATATATATATATATATATATATATATATATATGGGTGGTACAAAATATTAAAAGATGGTGTAAATAAGCTCCACAATGTTGTTTTTGTCCTCCGAGAGAGTTATTACTGTGCGTAAGATTTCAGCCAAATTAGTGCCTATCTACCAATCTATTCTCTTCCACTTTTCATTATATTATTCTTCAAAATGAGCCAGCACAGAATTCTTCCAAATCGATTGGTAATTGTTTTTACTGGGATTGGTATAGTCTTTATAGGTATGAATGGGAATATAAATTGAATTGCAAGTAAAGTAAATTTAGAAGTTGTTAGCATTATTAACGTTATCTGCATAAGCAACTATCCCACCAAAACACGGTGTCGCCATCACACCCAACAAAAATCATCTTCCATATCCACCTCACGCGGAAAACATTTAGCTCTAGCTCGACAAAGTACGACCAGTTGATTTGAAGCTGGCTATCTTACAAAAGGGGTAAATTTACATACATTCAAACATTTATCTCAAGAGCTTTTCTATGCTAATAAATACAAATACATTTATACTAAAAGATACATAGTTTTTTCTTCATTCATTTATGATATATACACTAAAATGTTGCAGTAATCATCTTCTGTTAGAATAAAAGTAGGAATCAGACTTTTACACACACACACACACACACACACACACACACACACACACACACACATATATATATATATATATATATATATATATATATATGTATGTATATATACGTGTGTGTGTGTGTGTGTGTTTACTGCTTGGATATCAGGTGATCCGACAGAATGCTAATGGAAATGACAATTGGAACATGAAGATAAATATTTAGGGAAAAAACAAGTGTTACATCTAGAAAGATTTCATTATAACATAGGCATGTACCGATGCATTTCGATGGTTGCCAGCCATCTTTTACAGAGAAACTTGCAGCGCTACAGAGAGAGCAAACAAAACATAACAGTCATCGGTTCATTTCTTCATGAGATTGGAATAAAAGGAAAAAAATAAACCCAGAGAAAAGGAAAATACACAGAAGATTGAATATATCAAAGTTATATTTCTCATTTTAAATATATAATCTGAGTCTGTTTTAAATTCTCATGAAATGATTCATTCTCAAAATAAATTTTACTTTCTAAATCTATCTATAAACCATGGTAAACAATTGATGTTCGCATGAAAAAAATCTGTAATAGAAAGAAGTTGGTTTTCATAACAAATTATATTTATACATCTCACAAAAATATAAATTAATAGGAATTTTTCTTACAAAACAGTAACAGGAGAAAATGTTTTTTATACAAAAACTCAAAATTATGGAGTGGTTTTTTCCCTATAAACATTTGTGAATATGTCGAGGAGTGCCATAGCAAGAAACCTACCCTATTTTTTTAATATCCCCGAAACAGGTAAAAAAGCTGATGAAAATATTACGGATATAAATACGAATATAATTAAATTATACGCATGAAGATCTTGAAGTTAATTGAAAAAATAGTTATACGATGACACGTTGCAGCAACACCGATCGGATTAAGAATGATAAATCTTGAAAAAAAAATTTTCCTCTTAAGAGTAAAAAATGGATGGTTCAAATGATTATATATATTTAGTGGCTGCACATGATAAGTGCCCAACAAAACATTGAAATTATATTTTTTAGAGTTGAAATGCTCAGTTCTCTCTTGAACTTGAACACTGCGCATCCTGATTCATAAAATGTTCAATCCTTCAAAAAATCTGAGTAACGTTGCTCTAAGATAACAAAAATATCAAATTTTTAAAAAATGGTTCGTAGATTACTTATTATGTGTACATCTCTCCCCTTCTCTCTCTCTCTCTCTCTCTCTCTCTATATATATATATATATATATATATATATATATATATATATATGAAGTGGGACTGTGAGACGCCAACTGACTTTATCTCATATGTTAAATACTTCTTTTTCTTTTTGTTGTTAATGTAAATTCTTGTATGAATCTGTATGTATAAGTGTGTGTGTCAATGTGTGTGCATATATGTACGTTTATGAGTGATCATATGTGTTTGTGTGTGTTGCATTTAGGTGCACGTTCCCAAGCGGGCCTTTATTTTGTTTAAATTACAAAACTGAAGTTGATATGTTTATGCGTTTGTGGTTGGTTATAGGCAGGGTTTGGGATGAGGGATCTTAGGAGCGGAAGTCACGTGTTCTAGCTCTTGTGTTTGGCCTTTGAATGTTTGCGTGGCCGATCTATGAACATGACATGTGCATCTGTGAAGAAAAAAACAAAAAATAATCCTTGTTTTGTTCGTCTTCACTCTCTCGAGCCTTGCATTAGCATTTAACTATAAACAAGCCGAGCTAGTTGCATGTCACTAAAAGACTGCCTTTGTATGCACCATAGAATCTATTTTGAGACTTGGCCTTTTATTAAAATGCAGATTTCACAGACAGGATGTTCTCTTTCTTGCTCTTGTTCAAAGGAACCTAATATGAGAAGATATTGGTATGCATCTGCCATTTTCAAAAAATACCATTCTAAGTAAGTACAAAAGGTTTTATCGAATATCAAAGTTTTTTTTTTCGTGTATGGGAATAATACCGATCGGTTCAAATTATTGACGGACATTATTGCTTGAAAGTCTGCAATACTAGTCTGGTGTGTCTGTCTAGATAGTTGCGACCTTCTCAGTGTTGCTGATAGTCGGCATTTGAGCCTAGGTAAAGCGCCAATATTTCGAAAGATTATTTTCAAGGTGGGAAGACCTTACTTATTTAGAGGTCTGACTCATCTCTATAATTCTACAACGAAAAAAAAATGTTAAGTAGACCAAAATTGCACTTGTTCGCTGCACGTGAAATGTATTGGTTGATCTCGAAGTAATATTTGTCATATTTAATCAGAAATTTTCTTTTTCTACAAATTAACTTTTCGAAGAAACACTTTTTCAGTGTAGTTCTATCGACTCCCATTCCACCTTTCGCAGTACTTAGCTGAGATCAGGATGTGATTCATTGATTTTATGATAAAGTGAAGAATCACCCTAGGGTGGCAAGCCTTTGGCAGAACAAGTTCAACCTTCAAAAACAAGTCGATCCCAATGCCCCCCCCCCCCAAAGAGTATACAACCAATGCATTCTCCCAATAGTCACCTATGGAGCTGAAACATGGTTCCTAACCGAGAGACAGACTCGCAAACTGAGAAGCCTGCAACGCACATATGAGAGAATCATATTCAACCTCATATGGAGAGATCACAAGACAGCACCGTATATCTGGGAGAAAACGGGAGTCAGAGACATCACAGAATCTATTAGAAAACTCAAATGGCAATGGACAGGCCACGTTGCAAGAATGACTGACAACCGATAGACATCATGACTTTCAACTTGGATCCCCACAGATCACATGCGGAACTGAGGCCGACAAAATACAAGATGGAGAGATGAAGCGGACAAATTTAGAAAATACTGGTCCTGCGACGCCCACGATAGAGAAGTGTGGCGAATCCAAAGGAAAGTCTATGTCCCACGGCGGACGTTAAAAGAATGATGATGATGATGATGATGATCGCAGAATACTGGCCAAATACATCTCCCAGATGCTTATGTTAATATTTTGTTGATGACACAAATTTGACACATTGTTCTCAACTGATATTCTGAATCAATCAACCAATAAAAAACTTTAGGTGTCTGCACTCCCGTATCATTTGCGCCCTCCTATGAGCAAGGTGTGCTTCGTTACGGTATTACGGCGTTACTAGGTTCTTCACACCTTGCATCACTAAATATCGTTTTTGATTTTTTTACAAGGTTATCTCATCTTTTATCTCGTTATTGTTTTTTTTTTCATCGCAACGCTCAGGTCGTGTTATATTCCATGGTCATTTGATAAGCAGCATTGGTAAAGAATAAAGAAGTCATCATCATCATCATTCTTTTAACGTCCGTCGTTGGACATAGACCTTCCCCAGGATTTGCCACACTTCTCTATCATGGACGTCGCGGAGCCAGTACTTCCTGAACTTGTCTAGCTCGTCTCTTCATCTAATATTCTGTCAGCCTCGATTGTGCATGTGATCTCGGAGGATCCATGTCGTGAGTCGTAATTTCCATCGGCTGTCCGCCATTCTTGCAACATGGCCAGCCCACCGCCATTGGAAATTTTTATTGGATTCTACGATGTCCCTGACTCTTGTCTTTTCTCAGTACTGTGCTGTCTTGTGGTCTCTCCATATGAGGCCCTGCATAATTCTTTCATGTGCACGTTGCATGGTTCTCAATTTGTGGATCCGTCTCTTGGTTAGGTTCCACGTTTCAGTTCCAGAAGTGACTATTGGGAGGATACATTGGTTATATGTCTTATCGTTGGGTACCTGTTTGACATGGATGATGTATTACAAACTTGGCTATGGAGACCAATCACCTTAGATAACTTTAACCTAATCATATAGATACGTCTTTTCTCATTCGATTTCTTCTTGTCACATTGCTTGTTTAAAACTGATCATCATCATCATCAGCAGCAGCAGCAGCAGCAGCAGCAGCAGTCTTACAACGTCTGTCATTGGACATAGTCTTTCTGCATGACCAGCCAAACATCTTGGAACGTGGTGTCAATATCTTCTGGAATTGTCCAAGTTACCACGCCATTTTGTCTTTTATCGTCCAAAAATTAGCGGATGATTTTGGGGGATCCACGTTGTGAGTCTTCATGTCGAACAGCCGTTTGATAACCTTGCAATATGGCCTCTCCATTGCCACTCGGGTTTTCTTATCAATCTTATGTTATCTCTGATTCCTGCTTTTTCCTTAGTGGTTATAGTAGTAGATATAATAGTCTTAGATTTCTAGGATGAAACTGTTTCATTTTTCATTCTTGACTAGTTTCTCTTTATTACCCACCCATTCTGCTCGCTCAGCGAATGTAAAATGGCTTGGGTGTTTTGTTACGGAGTAGCAAATAATGATAATCTATTGAACATTTTAATGATGAAAATACTTTATTTAAAAAGTTCTGTGGCCTGTTGTGGCTGGGGTAATTGCGTATTTTAGACAGATGTCAGAGCCCAGATAGAAGCTGACTTTTCGAATCGGATATCTAAAGCAAGCAGTCACTCCTCGTTTCGGAAGATTAGTACAAAACAAAAATCATACCTCAATTCCTTTCTATTCGGTCTTCTTTCGCATGTAGATAAACTTAGTAGCTAAAAACTCTTTCAAAGCAATAGAACTCTTGCTAGTGTCATTTGATACATTAACAGTATACTTCAATGTTCAAATATTTAAGAGGACCTTTTTTGTAAATCGTTTTGATAGGCACATAATGGAAGACCGGTTGTTTCTTACACGATCATTGGGATAAAAATACATTAAGGGGAAACGGGTGGTGTCCAGTCCACTTCAGAGGGGATGAATCACACATGGACTGACCAAATGCAAGACTATGGGATAAATACAAGATAGGTTGAAAAAATACACTAGAGAAGACAAGCCGAAGAAGCAACACTGAAGCAATAAAGACAAAGGACTACCCAATACACACAGAACTGCACTTCCGGGGACAATGAAGGAAAATTTTACCAGAGCCTGATCGAGGAACAAGACAGAGAATGAAACCGAGTGCAAGCAACTTCTAGAATGACAAATGGGGAAACCCACAAAGACACAAAGAAGCTCCAGAATGGTTCAATAACATTAAAAAAAACCAAACTCCAAGGCAAAGATAAGGGTGAACAAATTGTATTGAATGAAACCAAATTGAAACACACCTTCAGAAGAATAACCAACTGAAAAGCATCGAGACTTGATAGAATCCACGAGTATTGATTTAAGTAATTCACCACAATACACAGGAGACTCATCCATCATTTCGAAGTTGTCTCTATGAGGGTGAGGTTTTAGAATGAATGAACAAAGGTAGAGCGACACTCATCCAAAAGTACACTGAGAACGGGAGCCAGTTAAGCAATTATAGACCAATCGCGTGCATACCAGCAATGCAGAAAATTTTGACCGGAAAAATAGAAAAGATGCAATTGACATCGACCAGATAATTCTGGAAGAGATAAGATAAATGAGGAAGAATATTACGATGGGGTGGATTGACTATAAAAAGCATACGATGTAATTCCTCATAGATAATCAAATGCCTCGGGAATTTCAGGAATAGCAAACATGTGGTTAGATTCATAGCCAACTCTATGTAAAAACTGAAACGTTGATTTTGCAGCTACAGGAGAATACTTAGCAAAGGATACGAATTCTCCAAAAAAAAAGAAGAGAAAAGTTAACCACCTTATGCACATGGTCGACATAAAACTATTTGCAAAGGAATAGCTCAAAACGTAGTTCAACAAACGGAAAGAATAAAGGGACGACATTAGGATTGGGGTTTGGAATAGAAAAAATGGTAATGCACAAAGGAAGGCTCGCAGCAGCAGTGGAAAGAATCGATTTACAGGACAACAAAAAATTAAGAATTGACTACACAGGACCGATATAATTACCTGGTAGTTCTCAAATGTGAAATCTGGTAAAGAAATGAACACATGAGTAGTATCAGCAGAAGCCACAAATTACTCTGGGACTTTGAAATCTAGACTGACTAACCTGTCCAAGTGAGAAGACTAGACCTGATAGTCGTACTCAAGGGGAGGAGACACAGTCAAATAATAGCCAGGTCCGAGTAAATATGAAAGAGAATGAAACGACAAGGAAATACCGGGACCATGGGGAAAATGTGGAACATGAAAGTTTGGGTGGTACTGATAATAGTTGGTGCACTTAGAATTATATCAGAGACGCTGAAAATGAGATTGAAGGGAACTGGAAATAAGAGGAAGGATTGAGACTATGCAGACCTCAGCACTACTGGGGTCTGCACAAATATTAGCTATGGCTTAATAGCCAAGAAAAGGATATGGTGATGACGGTGATGTTGTGGAATTCATTGCCCACTCTACAAAAAACTGAAAAGTAGGTTGACAGCTGCTGGAGAAAACCTAGCATGGGTATGTATAAAAGAGTTAATTTTTCAAGGGGACTTTCTGTCCTTACTATCATTCCTATTAGCCATGATATCACTGAACCGAATCCTGAAAAACATCAAGTTACCAATCCTCCAAAACAAAGGGAAAAGTCAACCACCTTATGTAAATGGATAACATAGCACGATTTGCAAAGAATAGAGAAATGATGTTCAATAAAGTTGAAAAATACAGCGACGATATTAAGGCAGAGTTTGGAATACAAAAATATGCACCAATAGTAAAGCCCAGAAAAACTAGGAAACTTTCACGATGTACCAAGCTCTACACTCCAGGGATGGTACAGATATACTGTAAGAGAATAGGGAAGGAAGCGGCAGAGGACTCATCGATATAGGACTGTGTTCAACAGGCAAAAAACAGGGTTTGAAAAGTAATTGCAAGCAAGCAGTGTGGATATCATGCCAAGCACTCGAAGCAGCAAAACAAGCATCAAAAAAGTAAAAAAAAAACCAAAAAAACAGAGGAGGAATAAAGAAGAGAACAAGGAATGAAAATAGGTATAGAAAAATAAACAACATGGGGAATTGAAAAGGCAGAAAATATTGCGACAAGAGATGATGGACACAGCTACGCAGAGGGAACTTCAAAAGAGAAACGGAATCCCTCATAATGAGAGCTCAAAACAAAAACACCAGGACAAACTATGTCAAGATAGAAATCAACATAACCAAGACAAACAGCCGATACCACCAGTGTGTAAAAAGGGTTGAAACTTTGAACAGCATAAGTAGTGAATGTAGGAAACTAACACTAAAAGAGTACCAGAACAGGAACGACAGGGTAAGAACTGTCTTACACTAGGAATTATGCAAACGTCTTTGGATTAGAACATGTGGTCAAATGGCAGCAGCACAACCCAGCGATGGTCCTGGTAATCGTGGGCAAGGGAACGAGAACCTGCAATGATCGAAGTGGCTGTATCTGCGAATCAAATAGTAACTATGATAAAGTGTAGAACTTGGAAAATAGCTTGACTTAGCCTGGGAGCTGAAAAAGTTGTGGAACATGAAGGCCACGGCAGTACCAATAATGATAGGTGGACAAGGAACTGTGCCAAAAACATCGGAAACAAGATAGGAGGAACTGGAGATAAGAGAAAGGATTGAGACAATACGGACCACAGCACTTTTGGAGTCTGCAAGGATACTGAGGATAGTACTGGAAATATGAGATCTACGACTACCTTTTGTTGGTAATGGTCTAACAACAGAAATGAACGGAGCGTAGGTAAAGAAACCTTGTGGGGTTGGTACAGCAACAACGTGTTCTACATTGAGATTTTCAAATCAGTTTCACAATCTTTGAAGTCGTTCTTACAACGTTTCACCTGATGGAGAAATCGGTAAAAGATAATGTTTGATAGAATTTCACTTAATTGAATAACCAAGCATTCTTCATTCTTTGTAGAATAAACGATGTTCCACTATGCCAAACATGTTGTGGAATCTGAGAAACTAGTGAATTACTTTTCGCAGGACCTGTTACAGGTAAACATGTGAAATTGTATAATGTACTGAAAATAATACTTGCATAAGCGAATATCAGAAAGCTTGACTAAATGAGTGTGAGAGTGTGAGAAAAAGTCAGAGATTGGCTGTAAGAGAAGGAGGAGAGAGAAAGAGAGAGGGGGAATAAGAGAGAGAGAGAGAGAAAATACCAGTAAGAGAGTCTGGGAGACGATGGAAGACCGAGATAATCAGAGTGAGAATGAGTGTGAGGGAGATATTTGGATATGCAATAAAGAGAAAGGGGACAGAAAGAGAAAAAGAGGACTATTGACGAATAAGCAAGGAGAGAATGAGAGTGAGAGAAAAGGACGGTGATAGGTAGTATGAGAGAGAGAGAGAGAGAGAGAGAGAGAGAGAAGCAGTGAGAATGATAGAGAGAGGAAGACAGAGATAAGCAGGAGGAGAATGAGAGTGTGAAAGACATATATATGCAGTAAAGAGAGAGGAAGGTGAATTCGGGAAGAATAGCTAGTATTCCTTATGCATGGCAATTATGAAACGTAAAACCGAAAGAAAAGGGCGGGAATTTAAATATAACAAGAATGCGTAGGTATTTTCTTCACTTATTCCTCGAAATTTCAGATAAAGGTCAAGTAAACTTTCTGATCTATTGAAATTCAGATTTTAAATATGAAATATTTTCCAGCGTAACCACATTTTCATGGCACTGACAAATAATTGCCTGTCGTCTGCCAAATGCGTTCATATTATGACACATGGATTGGGTTCTGACACATATGCCGTTCAGGTTGGATGTCATTTCCACCCATGTTTAATGTCGTCGTAAAAATGTATGAACATTTTGTATTGATTCTGGGAGTTCATCTCCTAACCGATTGACTCAGAGTGTCAGTCACCTGTCGCATTAACATGTTATATACTTATATTCATCGACAGGGGTTCCCTTGGGGAGAATACTAGAATGAATGCAGAATCACAGATACATGAGACCATGTAATAATGTTCATGAATTTGTGGTTTAAATAGGGTTTGAATATGAAATATGTCAATTTTGAAAAAGATGCACAATAATTGCAATGGTCCCTTTCTTCCCGGTTTTCCATTTATTTCTAAAGAAAAATCACTTACAAAGTATTTCAATTGTTAGATCATTATCAATAAATTTCTGCAGTGAAATCATTAGCTTCTGCATGTTACGTATAATAACCCTATTATGTCAGTAAGTCTATCCTTAATCTGTGTATTGACAATACCGTTCTTCATGATTTTCAATTCATTTGTGTAGTAAATATGTTACAGTGCTTTTCCAATAGCAAACTTAATAGCAATGGGTTTCAATAGTGAAACCATTCAAAATGCATTTACATTATGCGTAAACTAACCCCATGCTATCAATAACAACGGAAAATTCACCATTTTCGAAATATCAAGTTAACAAAAGAATCAATATTATAGCAGAGTAGACGCTGCACTAAATATACGAATTCAATTCTAAACCGAATTTTTGGAGAATACAGCATTCTTCACATTAACCTGCTCATAGTTATTTTGTTTAAAAACAATTACAAATCTATTACAATTTTAAACAAAAATTCCATTCTAATGTTCCATTTATTATTAGTTTTTTTTTATATACGAATAAATTCTGCCTAGAACATTTTTGTTCCATTTAATGTCGTATTATATTCGAGTGACAGTGTTTGTCTGTAAGGTATACGTTTAGGCTCCACGATTTTTGGAAAATCGTGTAAGGGTTCCGCGGCAAAATAAGTTTGGTAACCACTGCAGTAGATATTTGTGCTATCTTTAATTTTCATTGCAATGAAAGATGGTGATAGATCAAATGGAAAAGAAGCGGGAAAAAAAACGATTCAAGTACGTATGAATAACTAAAAATCATCACAATGTGATGTTTTATAGCACATGTCCTTTTAACATAGGATTCATCTGTGCGTGGAGGAGAACTAAATTCCCTTGTTCCACTAAATTCCCTTGTTCCAGTTGGCATCGTAGAATAGCCATGGCCATTCCCATTAAAGCACAATTAGGAGGTATTGCCAGAGAGACAGACCTCCAGAAGCTAGACTTGTACTCATTACTTATCCCTAGTCACAAATGACCAACTTGCCAATTTTTTTGCTTGGGAGTAATCTGCAAGTACCTCGAAACAACTTACCTGGCGCTATATCTGTGTAATGAGAAGTATGGGAATATAACTGTGTACAGGTTGAATTAAATAAATCGATGGACTTTTAAGTGTGTTCGAATGATCATGGGCACAACTGTCTATGCCATCTTCTTTGGCCCTGCTATTCATAGAAAGAAATCGGAGCTTGTGACTCGTTTTGGACCCAAGTTTAGCTCATTTAAAAGGACACATTTTTGGACACCGTCGGCAACCAGGTGACGTCACCGCTGAATACTTTGAATATCAAAAGAAAACAATTCCAATGCTTCTGATTTGTTTTGTGGAATACATATCATAATGTAAAGTACTTATTTAGGGACAATAAAGGAGCGATATAAAGATTTTTTTTCCAAATCAATGTGAATTGATACCTAGTTTAAAAGAAAACAATAACAATTTCAAAAAATACATATCAGTGTCTCAAGCATCACAAGTGGTCTTGAAAAAAAAAATCTTGCAGAGTTGCATATTGAATACACTTGCTTGCAAAAAGAATCCTGCTCAACCTCACATGGAAAGATCACAAGATAGTACCGTATATAAGGAAGAAAGAGACATCATGGAATCTATTAGAAAACTCAAATGGTAATGGGCGGGCCATGTTGCAAGAATGATAGACAACTAATAGACATCACGACTCACAACATAGATCCCCAGAGATCACATGCGAAAGCGAGACCGACAGAAAACAAGATGGAGAGATGGACTAGACGGATTCAGGAAATACTTGCTCTGCGACGCCCACGATAGAGAAATGCGGCGAATCCTGTGGAAGGTCTATGTCCAACGACGGATGTTAAAAGACAGCTGCTGCTGCTGCTAATGATGATGATGATGATGATAATGATGATTGTCACTTCACCAATATGTTTTTCAAGGTGGATGTTTATAGGATCGGACATATAAGTTTGATCACCCCACTAAAGCAGATATCATTTACATAAATTTCGTAAAAGTGTTCGATAGCGTCTCAAATCAATGCTTCCGCTTCAGACTAAAACAAGCTGGTATCAGAGGAGGGTGCTGAAACAGATTGAGGCCTTCTTATCACATCGTAGACAACGTGTAATATCACAAAGTGACTTGGAATAAGTAGTAGAATGTCTTACGGTTCCACTCTGGGTTTCATCCTCTTTATGTGAACAGTATTCCAGATCTGAAACTTTCTATGATTATTCTGTTAGCCGATGATACTGAACTTTAAGGCGGTATTAACTCGATTGAGAACTGTGATATCTCGCAAAGTGACTTGAGCTAACTTGTAGTTTGGTCCCATATTTAGTTATTCGATCTTAACGACGGTTAATGTGTGGTACTTAAAATTCGAAAGGAATTCCGTTATGTCTATAGATTAAAGGGGACCTGTCATGGGAAATTATCAAAATGAACTTAGTGTTTGGATATCAGATGATTTGTCTTCAACCAAACGCATTGGTGAAATTATACAAATCAGAGAATAGGTATCATTAAGCATTGCTTTACCAAGCTAAACCGTAATGGGTCTCATTAAGAGATGCTTTACCAAGCTAAAACCCTGGAACACTTTTATATACTGTAACGATTAAAAGTCTGTTTCAATTCTGTGCTCTAGCTTGGAGTAATTTTTCTAAGAAAAATAATGAAATTATCTCAGAGAAAAGTATGAGTATATGTATGTCAACTAGGAAGATCAAGGTTTGACATTTATTAATTTTGCTCAAGTTCAATTAAGAGGACATTCTTGGAAACTGCAGAATAATTATGATCTTACGTAAGAGAGAATTTTCTAGTTGACAGTTGAGACAGTTTGCTAAAGAACACTGTCAGGGCAACGACTTAAGCTTCCTTAGAACAGAAATTGCAGCAAATAGTTCATGTTACCAAACGACCAGCTCTGTATCAAGTCTATGCTCTGTGCTACGGATGCGCAAAAAATGCAAAAATATTTTCATGTCTGTGAAGAGAATGGACGATGAAAACCATTTTTATTCAATGTGGAGAAAGTGGCCCTGATTGTAAATTGTTAAGTTTCACACCTTCGCTCATTAGATGTAATGAACGGCGAACAAATAAAAAGAAATACGAGAATTAATGAAGTTTTTTTTTTATTGTTTTGTTTCAAGCTTGGTATTAACTTACATTGATTTGAAAAAAGATTATATCGTTCTTTGTCCATAAATATATATTTTATATTGTAACACGTGTTCCACAAATTTCACAAACAACCTATTTATTTTGGTTTGATATTCAAATTATTCAACTAGGCGTGACTTACTTGCCGGCGTCATCGGTGTCCAAAATTCGGGAATGAGACTGATTTAGACCCATGAGTATCGAGATTTCCATCTTGAGACTGTGCGTATGTGCTTATACGTATAGAAATGTTATTTCTTGATAGCTTGAGGTAGTTATGGGAAAGTGGTATTTCCAAGTGTTTGCCCATTCACTCTCTTCTCCTCCAAACATTGTGTCATGTTAATGACCAGGATTTAGCCAAATAGATAGAATAGAACACAGGGAGAAGTGTAGTCATGCTTTTCCCAGGATTATGAGTGCAAATTAGGAGTATGCAGACCATACCAAAATTCGGAATGGTTTCATCAATCCACTTTTTAGTGTTGGTAACCGTTTTTTCACTAATTATTCCAGTTGGTTATGAGCTTCTGCCTGCCTGAAAAATTAGCATTCGAACTTCTGGTATTTAACTTAGCTCAAACACTGAACTATCGGTAGAATTTACTTAGATATTTCAGCCACAGGGGAGGCGACAACGAAATGTGATATTTGTCCCGATTGTTAGTACTGACCAAGGTAAAGAATAATGGGGCTGTTATGAGCCCCTATTGACTACATAGCCAACTACGTGCGCGCATGCATGCTTGTATTACCCAGCCACATTAGAGCCTACCAATATTTTTTTTTACCTAACTGGAATATCGTAAGCGAAGAATCAATCACCGTTAATTTTCATGGGAAAACATTTTGAGCGTTCCTAGGCCTTGCAAATAGTGGTAATGATTGTACGTTAGGCTGAGCCTTCGGAGGAAGTACAACAGACTGTGTTGGAGGGATAGGAAGAATGTTGCCTTTACTATATAAGGGCTTGCAGCTCAACAAATGCTAAACTAATTCAACAAATTGAGTTTCTATTCTTAATAACAATCTGTCAAATTTTTGTTTGTTGTGTTTAGGGACTAAAGGGTCCAGTCCTTTTATACCCTTTTTGATTTTTGAGTATCCATTATCAGGCTTAACCTCGTCAAAATGTGAAAATTTCAGAGGCCTACCTAGAGATAACAGTCCAACCGAGGTGTTTCAAGCCTTTCTTTCAAAGATCACACAAAATAAAAGACCTTGTCACATCTTCTTTTAATAGTATTCTAGGATAAATAGGACCATTTTACAAATTATTGAGGTTTAATCTTTTGATTAAAAGAAAAAGGAAAAACATAAGAGACACTCCCTGAGATTTATGGCTTACCTGAGTTGCCACAAGCATTTTTGCAAAATTCATACTTATTAACAGACGTTGTCACATTCGTGGGGAGATGCGTCGAAAATAAATAGGTTTATTTTACGAATATTTGAGTTTCCATGTTCAGGCCCATCAAGTAACTTAATTCGGCTCATCTCCCAGTCGAAATATCAGAAAGTCTGCACCAGTGTAAATGTGATCTCTCAGAGATAAGAACTCAGAAGCACAAAAGCAATGAATCTCGGATTCAATTACAACTGGGCGACTCTAGCGTAGAACAAACTTTAGAACAACGAAGGATATCTTCATACTAAGTTGTCGTGACTATACGTTTACATTTTATCTACTGTTGGGATTTATATATCTTTATATGATGCCTATCAAAAGTGCAGTTTCATGGTAAGTTAGATAGTTGGATGACTATCCTACGTGCTATTTGGTTTGGGGCAAAAATAATAGCAGTTTTTCACCATCAACTCCAATGAGGTATATCTCAATTCAGGATAAAAGTTAGGAATCGAAATAATACTTTCAGAATTACTACATTTTTGCCAACTATTCGGAAAAGCAGAAAAAATTGGGGTCTTGGAACTGATTAATTTTTCGAAAGCTTTTTTGAGCTGCTGCTTAGTTGTCGAAGACCTGCCCTTGGTGGAAGTGATCGTAATGCCTAAAATGTAATAGTTGGTTGGGAAGAGGTTAGTGAGCTGGATGAGGTAGAGTTTCGTAGCCTACTTTGTTCAGTTTCTGCGGAGTCATTCGCCCGATGTGAACATTTTTATTTTTCATTCAGGGTCATTTGCACGACATTTTGAGATTTTTTTTTGCTTCTCCAATTTAGTACAAATCTCAAACAACTGTTGAATGTTCAACACTTAGTTCTTCTGCAACCTCTTGTTGTTTTGCGTAGATCTGCCTCAATGATATCCCTCAAATGGTTGTCGTTATTCAGGGAAAGATGTTCATGTCTTCAAGTCTCTTTTTTTAAGTTTCGAAATTTTCGAAACCAAAGTTGAGCAGTACGCCCGTTGACGGTTCCTTGGTCAAATACTTGGTTGATATTGCGAGCAGTTTCCGCTTTTTGAACTCATGCTACAGAATTGTTTTGATTTGATTTTTCTATCTTGGTATTCGACAGCCTCAAATTAACCAAAATAAACATTAAAATGAAATTTTCAGCTTAAATAAATAAAACGAAATTCTTGTTAAAATGATATATTTTATGAACTTAGTTGAATAATACTCGATTCAAATTTCAAATGATCGAATTTCACAATAACAAAAACCAATATTATTTTTGCACCAATTTAATTCTACTGCCTCTGTAACGGTCAAACAACACGTTGTGAAACAAAGCTGAATAAATGAACAATGAGTGAAATAAATGGAAAATAGAGAGAAAAATAGAGCAAATCTAGGTCTACATATGTGGTTCAGTTTAATCTTGCATCAGCTTGCAGGGGGTATTTTTCATTCAAAAGTCGAAAAAAGTTTCATTTTTCTCTTTACCTTGTTAAAGAATTCATCAGTAACCCCAGCTACAAGCAGCAAAAATTCATCGTTTGGATGGTGGAGGATGCTGTCTTTGAATCTAATAGTTTTATGGCCGGTCTAGCCTTGGTTGGGGGAGGGGAGAATGTGTCTTTCTTTTCTGACTTTTTTTGTATTGTTTTGTTTCCAGATCTATCTGTTTTCTGACGGAACCCCTACTACGATACTATCTCAGTTGAAAAGTATATAAAATATTGTGAGACAAAGGTTTTTTGTGTAATATTTGTTCTACATTGAATACAAGATTGTACGATATCACCTCTGAGGTTCGCGAGTTGGCCATTATCGATCATAACATAGTGACTAAATCATTTTCGAGAACGGGTACAGAGATTCAGTGTACTGAATTCTAATAGTTTAGTGTAAAATAAACAAATCTAAGTAACAAACAGATGGGACATATTCTGATCAAATTTCACCCACTCTCAGATGTTAGAATATAATAGGTGTATATACAAATGTGACTGAAGGAGAGGATGAAAGGTGATTCCGAAAAATAGAGCAATCACGAAAACAGTCCAGACAAAGTTTAGCTTAGGATTTAAGGTGCTAGGTATGGAACAAGAAAGGTTGGATCGAATAGGGTACCAGTTTGGATAGTAGGAAGAGAAAGAACGAGGGTATCAAGACACTTTTGTAGATGGATTAGTCGTGAATCCTTGTGTCAGCAACTTTGGGAGAATTTTGCCCGCTGAGAAATTGGTCAAGAGAGGAAGAACCCCGTTCTGTGGGAGGTAGAGTCTAACTTTAACCTCAGAAGACCTAAGACCTGTGTAAGCTTACCCAATCGCATTCAAAGAGCTGGGGTTGCATGGGAATAGCTTTGAAATATCCCTTAAGTGCAACTAATTGTGCAAATGATAAGACAGCTTGATCTCTCTCCCCCCTCTCTCTTTCTCTCTGAATAGCTTCATCACCCATGTGCAATGGAAACATAAACATGAAAAACGAATTGGTCTGTCCTTTGCTTCCAAAATATTATCTGCACATGTAATCTATTACCCGTATGCACACGCCAGGGGCATTATGCAACACAAATACTAACAACTCTTGAAGTATAACAGTCGACGACTAGAATATAACATCCGGTCGTTGATATAATGGATGAACACATAACTATAGTCAACGATGTAGAAGGGATGCGACCCTAGCATAGGCGACCAAGGATTGGTTGGCTTAATATTCGGAAAAATCTAACGATATTAAAGGAGATGCCACACTAGTAAAATACCAATTAACATAAACATGGCATTAGAAACCTATAAATACTTGGTAAATCACTCAGATTTATCAAAATAATGGATGTAGTGCATCGCTATACTAGAAATAAAAAGAAACCGTCAACCAAAACTGTCACCGACAGTCAACAACAGTCAACATAGGTTTCATGAGTTTTTTCACAGCTGGTCGGTCTGTCTTTCTGGCTGGCTATATATGAATGTATGTATCACATGTTAAGACCTTACCAGTGGAGCTAGAGGGATAAAAAATTAAACATTTACTCCTGATTAGGTCTAAAAGACAGTGCCCGGCAGATTTCAAGCTCTGGGGGCGGGGGGTGGATTGAGACTTTTTAACCGAACAAAAGGCAAGAAAAGATTGAGAAGAGTAAATTATTTATTTTCTTAACGAGAGAGAGAGAGAGAGAGAGAGAGAGAGAGAGAGGGGGGGGGAGCATCCTTCTCTCCTATGCACATTGCATGGTTCACAGATCTTCAAAAGAAAGTGAAATCAACCGAAAAATCATTTTAGACTGACAAGCTTTCAGTAGAGCAAGAACGAGAAAATCCCATGGTCATAAAAAAGGTTTTACTACCAATACATCCTCCGATAGTCATCCATAGAGCGACAGGGTTAACAGGGTTTACGCCACCGTAGGTAAACATCAACGAAGCTGGTCAGTCCATGGAAGCTCGCTAGGGGGCACCAAGTACTGTAAATAATTTGGACCTTTATGCAAGACCAATCGAAGCTTGGTAGATATCGAAATTAAGAAAGGAAGTGTTAAATGACTTTAACCAGATTGTTAGCCTTTTGATAGACTGAGGTAAACCTTGTCAAATGAAGTGAGTTCATGCCAACGTTCCCTTTGCACTAAGGATCTTCCCTATTTGTTTCTTCCTCCGGTGGTTCAAAGCAAAACAAAAAAAAAAAAACAAAACACCAGATGAACAGACCGATAGTACAGATTCTTTCCTTACGGATATCACATTTTACACCCGAAGAGTAGGAATGAATCGGCCCAAATGTCGTAACTTCATCGAAGATAAAAACAGTTCATATTGTTGGAAAACAAAGTTGGTATGTTAATGACTTTTCTCGGAGTTTTAGACCATATATAGGAATCTAATTTAAAACTAACTACCATTATCAATACATGCCCATATCTTATCATCTGATTTTTTTGTCAGGTAATCTTATATATCAAGTTACGATTGCATTATTCGTCATACAATCCATTTTTGTTATTTGCTTTAACTCTATATGGTTAGGTATCTTTCCTTGTTCGATGACTCCTTAAATACTTTAAAATGGTTTCATATAGAAAAAAAGTTCAATGTTTCGTTAGATTTATTCAAACACCAAACGTGTCTACGCAGGGTGACAGTGTTTCTTTTGTCTTCGTATAACTCCAAAACGAGGTCTGGAGTCGACTTTGTTTTTCAACCGTAACAAGAACAACCGCCATCAAAGTAAGGGGTATAAACCTATGTAAAATCCACATTTTTCTGACGTGATTTGAACTGACGATTTTCAAGGAATCTGTCATACTGAATAAGCTAAATTGACTTAGATATTAACGATAATTTCTCCTGCAAATAAGCATAGATTTATTTCATCTTGATAAATAAGTGCTTTCATAAAAATGATACTTATTTTTGTATCTGTTATTTTTTTGGTGCGAGACAGGGATTTTCGTAACGAAGTCTGACTCATTTTTAACTAGTGTGGGTGCGAATCGTGTTTAAAATCATCGTGCTACGGTAGGCACATGGATGTTTCGTCTACTCTCTCTTGGAGGGCTGTCATATTCATCTCCCAGATTGTTAAAAATATTCGATAGAGGACAGAATTTAGTAAATTGTAATTAAATCCAAGTAATACGGAAAATAGTTAGGTACGTGCGTGCGTGATAGAGAGAAAGAGTGTTTGCTTGAGAGAGACAGACAGACAGACAGAGAGAGATTGAAAGAGATGGATGAGAATTAGCTTGTCGTGGAGAGAAGGTATGAGCAAGTTTAATGTTATCAATGATAAGTATGATTCTCGTCTTGCCACCGAAGCTAAGTTGCGTTGAACTTGGATGGGGTTTCGCTTAGGGGTATCAGTTAATGTAGGAAATTTGAACATTTGTACAGCACTAAAAAAAGCTTGGTAAGTATCGAAATTAAGGAAGCATTCAGTGTAATCAACCAGATGCCTCAGGTAAACCTTGTTATATTGAAGTAAGAATAATCATGATCGTAAGAAACATAGGAGTTTATAGCAACCGTTTTTTTCCAGACAGAGAGTTTTCTTCTATTGGTATCTTTTTTTCCGATGGCTTAAAGCAGAAAAAAAAGAAGAGGCTACCGGAAGAAGATCACGATAGGAGAGTCTCTTTCCTTACAGATATTACATTTAACATCTGGAGAGGGATGTGGGAATGAATTGATCGAAAAGTTGTGCCTGCACCGGAGAAAAAGAGATTTCAGATTGTTTTAACAAAAGTTGGTATGTTAATGACTCTTTTCAGAATTATAGACAGTACATAAGAGTCTAATTTAAAACTAAATACCAGAATTGATACACACCCATTTCTTATCATCTATTTTGTCATGGTTATTTCATATATCCGGTTGCGATTGAATCATTTTGTTAACTGTCCATATTTGCTACGTGCTTTCATTGTCGGTATTTGATAATCTTCCCTCATTTGTTGACGATTTGTTCTCCTTGATTACTTTCCCCATTAGGAACCGTCCACTAAAACTGTCAACAAACTGGTAATGGGGCCAGCCAGAGTTACTGGATCAAGTAGAGTTAATGCTTACAGGATCACGAAAGTAGAGTAAATGTCTACATGACCACTTCTAGCAGTCGGCGTAAAACAGCAATATGAAGACAGAACGAAAACTTAAAGACGGGATTTAGGTGATGAAAACTATGTTATATGGCGGAAGGAAAAAATGATTTTGAGGTAAACAGCGAACCACAAACACGATTAACAAAAACAACTACCTATAAATGTGTGCACAAAGGGAAATTTTTAAAGGGAATAATAAATATTTTCTGTACTTTTCACACATAAACAATAAGAAAATTGCATTCACTACCCAGGATCAAAAATTGTATTGTTAGCTAAAGGCAAACTTTTGACACATTTGAGGCTGATTAGATGCAACAAGTCACCAGTTTATCATAATCAATGCTTACGAGCCGTCTTTTAAGAGTTGTATCTTCATGTAACTTATTTCTAAATGAAAATGTTCTGAACCACTTTTGAGTAATTCGGTCACTAAATTCACCTCCATCAAACACTGTACACATTCTGAGGGACAAGGTTGCTGCTTTTGTTAAAATTTGAATTCGTACATTAGACAGGCTCCCACAGTCGACTCTCAGGCCGCCATGTTGCCTTTACTAGTCACTATTGTAGGTGTACACTCTTTTAAAGGTCATCTAGGAGTAAATGTTGTGCGTAGGTATCGCTTACGGGCCGTTGCCATTTGAGAATATCGAAAACCACAACATATATATATATATATATATATATATATATATATATATATATATATATATTGTGTTTGTGTATACAGCGATCCTTTGTTCCTTTGTTAATGCAAATCTGGTTAAATGCGACTGACAATGAACATTTTTCCCATCTTTTTCTTAGTTTTTCTTGTTTATGCACAAGAAAACGTGGATCAGGATGCAATGTATGCAAGTATTGACCGAGCGCTTCCGACCGTACTGTCAGCCACTGTAATGGAAAAACTGCAGTGTTTCTTTTTTCTTAAATAGTGTTCAGATCAGCGTGAGCCATTCTTTTATTGAGGTTATGCTCAATAACAAGAGATTAGCAAGAGATTTCTTTGGGTGGGGGCAGTTGTATAAGACTGATTGAATGTTTATTCCATGTCTGTCGTATTTAAACTGATGACCACACACACACACAATCACACACACATACTTATATATATATATATATAAATATATATATATATATATATATATATATATATATATATTCTAAAAAAGCTTTACAGTTTTAAACATTATACATCACAATTACATGTTCAGTGTTTTTGTTATGTTTAACATACACTTTGTTATTATGATACTATGTGTTGTTTTTCTCTTGTTTGGATCATCGTTTAATTACACATTATCTCCATTTCAGCCATGATTTTAATACATTGCTTCTGTCATACATGTACTTTGTTAATCTATATAGGGTTATATATATATATGAGAGAGAGAGAGAGAAAGAGAGAGAGAGAGAGAAAGAAAGAGAGAGAGAGTCTAGAAAGTTTTAAAGCTTTGAACACTGAATATATTTTTTAGAGATTTTACCCCAAATTTTTGTCATTTCAGTCAATTATTTCCCAATATCTGTAATCTATGTAATTTTCTTCGGTAGGTTTTATATATCACACAGAATCATATATTATGGTACTTTGTGTGAATTTTTTCTTGTTGCGATCATCGGATGTTTGTCATATAACTGTCTCGTGGATTTCAAACCGAAACATATATATATATATATATATATATATATATATATATATATATATTATTGTGTCATCCACTGCTGTTTTGTTTTATTACACCTCTTCAGTGTGGCTATAGACTTTCTATTATCCCATCCAGTACCACAAGGCAGGATTGAAATCTTCGCTTCAGACCCGGAGCTACTGAATTGGACGGTCAGTAACGCTGAATGTAAGCGATATATTTATCATAGGTTAGATTCCCCGTTCACCAGTGCTCTATTCCTACGGAGGAGCATTGCATAAGCTTACGATGAACGAGTTACCTCACTTGAAGAGTTCTCAACCCTGAATAGAGGAGCGTTAATCATTGCATATATATATATATATATATATATATATATGCCTGTGTATGTGTTTGTGTCTGTTTTATTCCAAATTGCAAGTTCGTGAATTGAAAAAATAGGTTCACATTATGTGACGCAATCGTAGTTATGACGGGAGGGAGTGCCGAGCTTAACCGGGCAGTGTGAGGGAAAATTGGTAATGACCGCGAGCAGCTACTTATAAGAGGGGGTGATTGAGGAAAAGTCGGTGAAAGCAGGATGCTCATCGACCCGGTGGTCTACAGCAAAACGACCTAAGAATTAATAAATGGGAAATAGCTGTAAACAGCCGTATAACAAGAACAAAAAGCAAAAAAATAATAAGTATAAACAAAAACCAATTAAATGGGGTTAATTACTGTAATGATTACGGGAAATGAAAAAACTGACGTCAGAGTTTGGGAAATAATTAAGAATTTCGCATCGGTTGGATGGCTTAGGGTGAGGGTTTTCTTTCTTTTTCATAATTCAAACCATTTTGACGGCACCTGTGGACCTATTTCTATCAATCAACCGCTTTCTTAATTGTCAGAATGATCAACTTCGGCCATTACATCTTCACCAGGATATACTTCGTTTTTTGATTGTGTTACCCAATATATGTATCAATATGAATATCTGTACCTCACATAGCTGAATCACCGTAACCTGCGCGTCTACCAGGACTGATTATCCAAAATAATATCTGAAATTATCCAAAGAAATAGATCCTTTATCAAGAATTATCTTTAAAAAAGGGGGGGGGTCTCCTATCAAAAATTATTTTAAAGAAATAGATATTTTATCTAAAATTATATTAAAAATATAACAGGACAAATTTTCATCATTGTTAGTCCAAAATGATCACACGCCCACCCCGCACACGTACAGACACCAAAACGCTCGAACTACCTCCCGCACAAAAACGAACCTTTTTAGATGCAGGCTAGGGATGAACTTATGCAAATATTCAAGGTTGTAGCCCCAAGCGTGTGACCATGAATACCCGGGGACACACACACAACCGAACAAAGAGAGAAGAATCGGTAGCCCACTAGGCTGGTTGGTTGGATCATAGTGGGGCTACGATTAATCAATAGAATATAATGAAAAGCACCTTGTCAATGGGCTTGAAGCATGAATTATGCCCTTAATGCCTAATGCCAGCTATGCTTTACGAATGCAAAACATGGAAATTGACAAAATTAACTGAGAACCAGCCTGTAATCGTGCAGAGAGCAAAGGCAGGGGCAATACTAGGAATACCTCTAAGACATGGAGAGAGATCAACATGGAACAAAGGGGGGGACTAGAATGAAGAATATCATACAAATAACGAAGCAACAAAAATGGAGATGGGCAGGACACTTAACAAGACGAAATTGCAACACACGGAGCAAAATGCAAACCGATTACTTCTCATAGGACAGCAAATGCAGTAGCTAAAGACTAGGCACAAGATGGAGGGTGAGATAGAAAGGTTTACAGGTAAGATATTGCAATGGTAAGTGCAATTGCAGTCGTCATGGAAAGAGATGGTAAAGGCTTTTGTCCAGCAATCGACTTATAATGGCTGCTGCTGTATCGAGGGGTGTTGGTTCTAAGAACAATTGTCAATGTAGGGCCAGTTATCCAGAAGCTATTTACTCACTGTCGGGGGCCAATCGGTCTGAACAAAAAGCTGCAATAAAAATAAACTAAAAAATCAAGACGGGGGTAAAAAGTTGTCACAGAAATTTAACTTGAAAAAAAAAAGCAACAAAATAATGTACCAATGTATTCGTTGAGCACCCGCCGCGGACAGACGGTTAGTAAATTTGTTGGGTAGATTATTGTGTCCCCCCCCTTAGCACATAAACAAATATTACATGCTGGATAGAATTACCGAACTTTCTGAGATGAAAGCTCAGCTATATATGATATATTTTCAAGGGATCCAAATGAAATGAATTCCATGGTCATGGTGGCCATTTTTTAAGATGACTGCACTTTTAATCATGTACGTTCGAAAAAGGAAACAAAATGACTTACAAACTTGAATTTGATTGTTAAAAACATTTTCGTTGCCAAAAATATTTTTCGAATGATTGTACTCTTCTCCTGACGGCAACATATTCATATAATTGACAACAGACCTTCGATACTGTTCATTATGGTCATAAATCATCATCATCATCATCATCATCATCATCATCATCATCATCATCATCTTTTTAACATCTGTCGTTGGACATAGACCTTCCCCAGGACTCGCTATAATTCTCTATCATGGACGTCGTGGGGACTGTATTTTCTAAATTTGTCCAATTCATCTCTCAATCTTGTTTTCTGTCGGCCTCAGTTTCTTATGTGATCTCTTGCGATCCATGTTAAGAGTTAAGATGCCCATTGGTTGTTTGTCATTCTTGCAACATGACCTGCCCATTGCCATTTGAGTCTTCTTATAGATTCTTTGATGTCTCTGACTCCCGTTTTCTTCCTGGTATATTGTGCTGTCTTGTGATCTCTCCATGTCAAGTTGAGCATGATTCTCTCATATGCTTCTCAGTTTGCGAGTCTGTCTCTTGGTTAGGTTCCATGTTTCAGCTCCATAAGTGACTATTGGGAGGATGCATTGGCTGTACACTCTTCTTTTTAGAATTATTGGGATCGACTTGTTTTTGAAAGTTGAGCTTACTCTGCCGAAGGCTCTCCATCCTAGGGTGATTTTCCGCTTGATCTGAATAATGCCATGATAAATATTTTGATAATGTCATGTTTAACTACAAATGATTAACTCCTTATTTGTCTGTTTTAGAGGAAAAATTAACTCTCTTTAAAAATAGTTGCAGTTATGTATTCATTTATGGACGAGGCTGTAGATTATTCACTGCAGGTGACCAGACAATTATTTTATGAACCTAGCTTTGTTTGGCCCAAGCCATAAACGTGGGGCCAAACGAGTGATAACCAAAATCACTTCACTACCAATAATCTACAAGACAAGCTTAGTAAGTATCAGCTTTTGGGGGGAGCAACGAAACAAAACCAAAATCGGAAAAAGTATTCGGAATGTGTTTTGCAGTAAGCCATCATCGTGTAGTACAAGACATCTTCCTCTCATCCCCCCTTCGATACTGAAACCTGGCAAACCATTACAAGTATAATGATTTGGTTGGCCTCGCGCTTGTCTAAACACAGCTTAGTTTTCGAAACTCTGTCCTTTTCATAATCATCATCAGCCTGTAAGCGTCTGTCGTTGGTCATAGACGTTGGTGTCACAAAGCCAGTATTTTCTGAACTTGTCTAGGTCATCCCACCAACTTATTATCTGTCGGTCACAGTTTCGCATATGATTTCTCAGGATCAATGTTGTGAGTCGTGATGTCCAGAGGTTGCCTGATATTCTTGCCCTTTAACAATTGAGTTTCCTAATAGATTATTTTATATCTCTGACTTTTGTTTCCCCTCTGATATATTACGCTGTCTTGTGATCTTTCCATTTGATATTGAGCATATTTTTCCTGTACATATTGCATAGTTTTAAATCAGAGGGTCAATATCTTAGTTAGGTTCCATGTTTCAACACCATAGGTGACTATTGGGGATTGCATTGGTTGATAACCTTCTTTTTAGGACAAGCAGTTCTTTTATCAGGCTACATAAAGACTCTGAGCCATTTTGGCTCAGAAAAAAAGGTGAGACAAAGAGATACCAGCTAGCCTAAACTCTTCACAGCCCCTCAGCCTTTCACTTAGGCTCAACTGCAGATTCCTGGTGCCGGTAGAAAATACCTAATCATTTCAGCCATGAAACTGACCACACGTTTTCTTCTATAGATTTCTTTTCCTTGTCGTTTTTTGATGACTGGTGGCATTTTTTATAAACCATTGAAAAATGTATCTACATATAGCTGTGCTGTTTTATAACTTAGCTTTTGTAGATTTCTCATAAAAAGGCATTGATTTGACTCATCGTTACAGTCAATAATTGAATAACCGTTGCGTCAACGTCTGAAGTCCTGTAAAAAAAGATTCATCAAAGAATGAATATGTTCAGAATAATTTTTGTTAGAAGACCACTTTCCACAGGAAATCACCTAATATAGATAGTAAAAAAACACATCTAGAAATATCTAGATTCTCCAGATTTAATAATTTTGCGCCCGTCAAAAAATATCCCAGAAGTTAAAACAAAACTTTCCTTCAAAAAATAATGGGTTTTTTTTCAGAACATTTCAAAATCGATATTTGAAGGGGTCTAGCAGAGAACTGATGTCAATTGTCGAATCTGGAGACAAAACGGTATGGAGTGTTGGAACACACAAACTTACACCCATATACATGGGGTTATAATCCTTTTCCACCCTTTGATCGTTCAATAATCCAGGATAATTTTTATTCTACCTACCCAATCCCTGCTTGGAAGCACGCATCATTCGTACACAAGTGGTTCTAATTACCACTCGAATCCGCCCAACAACGCCAAACACCACGCGATAACGCCCAACACCGCTAGATAGATCTTATAACCATTCGCAACAAACAAATGAAGCTCCTTTTCTCTAACTCTTGCACGGTTATCTGTCGGGATGTAACAGGGGAAATTATCTGTTTGGTGGTAATAAGTAAAATTATCTTTTTTTTCTGAATGGTCACGATGTCAGGGATTGAAAAGAGTGACAAAGTACAAACGTCATCATCCGACTTCCAGCTCTAGCCGTCAAAAAACTAATACTGAATTAGCACTGGGTAAATTTTGCTTGTTTCTTTTTTGTCGAATTTCTTAAATATAGTTATTTCGACTTTTAGGTAATTGTGGTTAAAAATTCGTTTTTACACTTCAATATTTCTAAACAGTTCAATGTTCTTCCAATATAAATGCATTTTTCTTGAAAAAACATCTTTTTTGAATGTGAAGAATCACATTTACACCACTTTTTAGAGGTTTGAAAATAATTTTTTTAACAACAATTACCCAAGAGTTATTATTTGCCAAATATTCTTTAAATTAAACATTTTACGACCTTTCTTCGACTGATAACGCAAAGATTATCACGATATGATTTATACTGTTTGTAGTGAGAGGTATTTTATCAGTGCATTGTTGCTTTGTTGTCATCAGCCTATTCATGCAAATGCTCATCTGCTGGCTCTTCCAGGGGGGGGGAACACGGATGGAAAATCGATAAAATAACGAAAACTTAACAAGATTTTCATATTTCATGAGCGGGTTTGTGTCTGTATGACAAGAGTCTCCCAGGAATATTAAACAACCGTAGCCATCAAAAGTGGTGAATATTTGTACCCTTTTTTGTATATGCATGTATTTGTGCGTTCTAGTGCTCCATACTGTGTTGTTTACTGAGAATTCATGCTAAATAGATCCCTAGTCTGTGCCCGCTTTTTTGTTTTTGTTTTGTTTTTTAAAATTTAGACTTTTTAGTGATAACTGCTTAACAGAAGGCAGGAGAAGTAACTAATTCATAGACCACCCCTTTTTGCAATTTTTTAATTGATTACCCTAAACAATGCGTGCTTCCAAAGAATGATGATCTTTCAATGGTTTCCATTGAGTACATAGCCAGACCTGTTTATATTAATGTTTGAATATTTTTTTCATATTTCATCTTGACTTGTTCAAAGTTTTTATTCACTATTTGGATTTTTGAGGGTCTTAATGTTTTTTATAAGCACTCATAATATATAAACAAAAATCCCCGATTCTAATCCAAGTAAAATGATCTATCAGCCAGTTAGTAAAATATTCAAAATTCTGAACTCAGATTGCTTTTAAAAAATCTGTCGGGTGGTCACATGCGTCGTGCCTATACTTAATTGAAACTAAATATGAAATTTAACCCCCCTTTATTTCGTATAGGGAATTCCCTTTCGGGTTTTAGGTCTGGATTGGAAGAGCTCGGGGCTAGCTGATGCCAAAAACATTGTATTTGATTTAAAAAAAATGGTTTCCAGTAGTTATTCAGTAAGCATCACTTAATCTGATGCCTAGGTCTCAGGTTGCTGAGAGCACCTACTGTTCCTAATTGGTGATCCATCACAGGACTGAGCTAGACATTGCAGTTTGACCTCCAAGATCCGGCGGGGACCGGTGCTTTTCAGCGTTACTTAATCGTAAGCCTAATTGTTCATAAGTATATTTATCCGCGAATGCAAATAATTGCTTGAATGAAAAGATTTATATTTTATTCAACCTTCACTTCGTCTGTACATTGGCTTTGATTGATTGATTACAGCTCAAACTCACAAAAGTACATGGAAATTTTCATCGCCATTTCTTATAAAGTTCAGCCGTGTCATCAAATAAATTTGGAACTGTTTAATGGAAATTTGAACGGAAAACTCTTTCGGTATTTAGATCAATCCATTAAAACGTCTAAAAGTCTTCAAGTGAGGGGCTCACACCTGATAGATCCCTTTGTCTTTGTTACCTGTAATTATCACGATTGTTCTTATGCTTGATTACATTAAGAAACAATTTTTATTAATTTTGGTCAATAGTCTATTCCATAGATTTTTTCTCTCCAATTTTTGAGTAATTTTTGAGTATGAGGGTACATATTTCGTACATGAATATAAAGATTTGAAATTTAAACGTATTATCAAAACATATTTGTAAATTCTTTTTAGAGTTTTCTGAAAAAGTTGAATATAAAGGGGGCATTTAGAAAAAATAAAATGAATACCAAAATTCTGAAATTAAAAGAAAAAAAGTTGAAAAAAAAATCAAAAATACTCCTATATTGTCTTGCCAGCACATTTCTCTACAAATTGGCGCTCGGATCATGAAAATAAGTTCACAAGAAAGTAGAGCTCACCTAAATCTCAAAAATATGATTTTGAAAAGAAAAACGAGGTTTAAGATTTTCATTTATGATTATCATGTTCATTTCTTCTACATTATACAAAATGTTTTCCTCATTTATATTTTGGGTACAATATATACATTATATATCTATACAATATTAACATGATATATCCATACAATATTTAGATGATATGAACAAGTTTGAGATAAAAAAATATTACTACTGTCTGCAGGTGTCTTACTGTATCTTATATCCCATATATGAACGGCGCCAGCCATAAGATATTTTCTCAAATGCTTTTTCATAGTATGCCAAACAAAAAGAAATTGATTTTCTTATAAGATGATGTAAAAAAACAGAAATCTCTTCATTTGACCAAATTAGGTATGAGTTTCCCCTTTAGCTGATATCAGTCTAAAATTTGATTTAACAGCAAGTTAAAAAAAACTTCCCTTGGCTACCTAACTAGTTCTAAAAGTTCATCAGTATCACCTACATCAACCTTTTTATGTCCGTTGTTGGACATACACCTTCCCTATCTCAACTTTCTATTATGGGCGTCACGGAGTCAATACTTTCTGAATTTGTCCAGTTCGGTTCTCCTTCTTGTATTCTGCCGGCCTTGATTGTACACTTGATCTCTGGGTATCCATGTTGTAAGTTGTGATGCTCATCAGTAGTCTACCATTCTCGCAACATGACCAGCCCATTGCCATTTAAGTTTCTCAATGATTTTTATAATGTCCTGGACTCCTGTTTTCTCCCTGATATATTTTGCTGTCTTGTGATCACTCCGTGTGAGGTTGAGCATGATTTTTCATGTGCTCGTTGCATGGTTCTCAGTTTGCTGGTCAGTGTCTTGTTTAGGTCCAATTTGTCTGCTCCATAGGTGACAATTGGGAGGATGCATTGATGTATACTCATCTTTTTATAATTATTGGGATCGACCTGTTCTTGAGAGTTGACCTTACTCTGTCGAAGGCTTGCCATCCTAGAATGAATCTTCAGTTTATTTCGTCTTCTTTTAAAGATTTCATGGAAATTCGTTGTCTGAGTTAAATGCAGTGATCTACTTTCTCCAGTTCTGCATCATTGTGCTTTTCTTTTAAATTTTTGACTTAATTGTTACGCATGATCTTTGTTTTCCTGAAGTTCATGTGAAGGGCCACTTTCTTTTTTTCTACATTCAGTTCATCTAGCATTAGTTGGTGCACCTCAACAACTACAGACCAAAAAACTTACTCAACTGCATCTGCAGTCACAAAAATCATCACCAACCGAATCACAAATTCAGTAGATGGAAAACAACCACGGGAGCAAGCTGGCTTTAGAAGAAGCTACTCGGCCATGGAGATCTCCATTCGCTAAATCAGCAAAAAGAGAAATAGCAGAACACAAAATACCACTCGTTGTAGCATTTATCGACTTCAAGAAGGCCGTCGGCTCTGTGGAATTTCCCATCATCCTGAAAGGCCATCACTTTACCAGGTGTAGACCCTGTATACGTCAGAGTACTGCAACACATATACAGTCACAGCAGCTCCTTTATCAGGCTATGTAAAGACTCTGAGTCCTTTCAACTCTGAAAAGGGGTGAGACAAAGTGATACCAGTTCACTCGATCTCTTCACAGCTTACCTTGGGGTAATTTTCAGAAATCGTAACGAGAAAAATAAACGAATCAAAATAGACAACGAATATCTGAGCAACCTCAGATTTGCAGACGACATCATTTTGCAGAGAACCTTATCAGTATAAAAAAAACTTTTTTCTTTTTTTTGTGCCTAATCAATCAATCTATCCATATAAAAATAACATATCTCATTTAGCAGTTGAGTGAAAATTAACGAGTCAAAACAGTGGTTTCAAAATAGGGGGCTCTAGACCACCGGCGTACTATCAAATAATGCCCAGTGTCACAGCAGTGTCTCCTCAAAACCTGACATTGTGAATCTTGTGTCTGCAAAAAAACATCGTTCATTGTACAGCAATTAAAATACACAATGATTGTACACAGATCCCAAAATTCGAATCTGAATAAATGTAACCATTTTCAATGAATGTGATTTGTAAATATCAAAAATATTTTTTACTGCAGTTCAACAATTAGTCAAAAAACTAGAAGCTGAAAATTGAGTTCTGCAAGGATATTTTTTATCGAAGAGTTCTTGGGTTTTCAAGGTTTCAAAACCATCGATTCAGAACGTGCGAAACGCGTTAAAAAACAAACCACGTGTCATGGTGATGAGTTTATTTCCATGGGTCCTTCGCCAATGACCCGTGGAGATGAGACGTACACACATTTCAGCGATCTGAATATCAGATCAGATTACCCTGTTGCCGTAATATTATCTTCGACGCCAAACCCATCTAACTGACCAGTAATTACTTCTTCTAAAGGATACCTCAGGTTGATTT